>CAUYPO010046231.1:0-16512 GCA_963574435.1 Cheirogaleus major
AATGGCTATTACGAAAAAGACAAAAAATAACAGATGTTGGAGAGGAAGCAGAGAAAAGGAAACACATACACTTTTGGTGGGAATATAAAATAGTATAGCCACTATGGAAAACAGTATATAAATTTATCAAAAAACTAAAAATAGAATTACCATTCGATCCAGCAATCCCACTACTATGGTATCTACCCAAAGGAAAGGAAATCAATATATCAAAGGGATATCTGCACTCACATGTTTATTGTGGCATTATTTACAATAGCAAAGATCCAGAATCAACCTAAATGACCATCAAGGATGAATGGATAAAAAAAAATATGGTGTGTATATACACAATGGAATACCATTTGGCCATAAAAAAGAATGTAATCATGTCATTTGCAGCAACATGGATGGAACTAGAGGTAAGTGAAATAAGCCAGGCACCAAAAGACAAATATTGCATGTTTTCTTTTATATGTGAGAGCTAAAAAATTCGATCACATGGAGGTAGAGTGGTGAAAAGATATATAACAGAGACTAAGAAGGGTGAGTGAGGGGGTGGGAGGAGGATGAAGAGAAATGGGTTAAAGGGTACAAACATACAGTTAGAATAAATTCAATGTTTGATAGCAGAGTAGGGTATCTATAGTTAAACAAAAATGTATTGTACTCAGGTACATGGATATCCTAAATACCCTGACTTGATCACTATGTATTATATACATGTAACAAAATTTCACATGTACCCCGTAAGTTTGTTCAAATAAAAAAACACAAATATCAACATCACCATCATGACTAATTTCTCTTATTTTGACATCATCTGCCTACTCTGAACAACCATGTTGAAATGTTTGTAGCCATACTAAAATTGACAAAAGTGTAATCCTGATACTGCATTAAATGAGCTGTCTTCTACCTAATTGTATATACAACAAAAACACATATTTATGTTCATATGATACAGAAGTATTCCTGTGTTTGACAAGTCCAGTATGATTTCCTTTACTCAGTGTTCACCCCTTTCCCTGCTTTTTCCTCTCATACCCTAAGGAATCCCAGTTTGGTGAACTGAGATTCATCCTAGTCACTGTTGTCATCACATTTATAGTGAGATATCTGTATGGAACAGTAGCAGGTCTGGGGACTTGAGAGAATGTTTTGTCTGGCTGGAAAACAGGACATTCTGCCCTTTCTGGAAACCATCTTTACCTGCTTCTTCATCTTCCTGTCCTTATCAAGTACTTTAACTGCCCTTTCTTTGTTGTAATTTTTGCATTGACCTCTTCAGTATATATTGATAAGGTATTTTAAAACATAGGTTTTATTATTTTTCAAGCATGGTGAGGCCAATAGATCAGGAGACAATTACCACTGAAAGGATAGTTTGTTACAGTTCCTGGACAAGGATGGGGTAGTGGGGAGGGGAGGACACCACACGTTGCAGGGCCACATGGGGAAGCACCAGGATGTGTCAGAAGGCAGAGGAGGAGAGGAAAGCAGAAGCAGGATCCTTTGTGTTTTCCAAGGGAAAGACAAGGCAGGGCAGGGCAGGGTAAGCAGGTTTAGGCTTGGCTGGTTTGAATAATTTCAGCAGGCTCTGGGATGTAGGGGCTGTCTCTAGTTGTCTGGTACCTGGCCTTTTTGAAAGGTGAAGGAAAAGTCTAAGACCTTCATTTTATAGATTAAGATACTGACGAAAAAGGCTCTGAGAGCCCAGGTGGTCTGGCTTCCAGTAGAGTGTTGTCCCCTCGCCGCCTCCAGCGGTGGCTGAATGAACATTTAACATTTAACGCGTGGTGGATTTTTAGCCTCGGACGCACCGTGAATCACCTGCAGGATTTTAAAAACTACCAGTGCCGAAGCTGCAGCCTAGACTAATTTAAACCAGAAACTGGAGTGCCTGGAGAGACCTCAGTACTTTTTAAAGCTGCACGGGAGATTCCCACGTGCAGCCAAGGACTGGAACAACGATTTAATAAAAATTTTCCCTCCAATTGTGATTGTTTCATTTTTAATATGTAATAGTATTCTGAAAGATTACCATTGTTTTCATCTTTACAGTACATGTATACATATGCGCACATATACATATACATGTGTATATACTAATTTAAGAAATAATGGCAACGAACACGTTCACACTCCTTCATGCTAGAACTCCTCCCCAACCCGGAGCGCTGGCCCGACCACCGGGCCCTACTTTAGCCGATTTGACGCCGCTCCTTTCCCTTCCACGGCTGTGCGCGTGCGCAGATCGCCCTTCCCTGGCGAGCAAGATCTCGGCAGCTCCCAGCACCTTCCGCGGCTGCAGGGAGGGCCCTGCTGTTCGGTCCCGGCCCCGCCCCTCTCCTCGCCCCTGGAAGGTTCGGCCCCACCCACAGGCTGGCTCCGCCCCCGCCGCCCGGGTTGTCCAAGATGGAGGGCGCTCCGCCGGCGCCGTTCGCCCTCCGACTGCTGCTGCTGGTGGCGCTGCCGGCCGCCGGGTGGTTGACGACGGGCTTCCCGGAGCCGCCACCGCCGTCCCGAGCCCCGCAGGTAGGGCAGGGCGGGCACGGCTGGCCACTCTTGGGCTCAGACCCTCGGGGAGGCCCGGGCCGTCCGCGACAACGCCTCCCACGTCCTGCCGGCGGGCTGGGCCCGGGTCCAGGTCCCCCAGAGGAGTGGGGAGCAGCACCCGAGGAAATGGGGGCGGCGGGGGAGGGGGCGAGAGAGCTGACGGAAAGGGGCCGGTTACTGCGTGGTTGAGCCGCGGGTCACAAAACTTAAGAGATTCTCGGAGCGGCCCGAACTGTTGCTCGTCCTGACGTGGCTTTGCCGTCCGAAGTGCGCGATCGCCGGTGATCTCAGGCTTCTGTAATGGCGCCGTCCGCGGGTAGAGCCCGGCACTTGGGCAAGGCAGTGTCTGCGTGCTCGGGAGATGTGGAAGTTGCCCAGTTGGAGCGCGCCTTTCCAGGCCACCTGTGCCTGCTCGGCCTGGCGGTCGGCAGGGCGCGGCTGCGAGGCTCCGCGGGGCTGGAGAAGTGGGGAGAGGTTGAAGACCTGGCCCCTACCGACCTCGTCTTCTGGTCGGGTGTCAGAGAAGGGGTTCTGCGAGCGCGGCGCGACCGGCAGCGTCTGCGTCCCCGGGAGCTTGGTCCGGCTACTCTGGGGGCGGGGCCAGCAGGCTGTCAACAAGCCCGCCAGGTGATTCTGATGCCGGTGGAAGTTCCGGAACCATCGCATTAAAAGGTGGCTGATTCTCACCATTTTTGCCTTGGAGTCTTGCCGACCTAAACCAGTATTTGCCTTTCTACAGTTGAATGTATGGTAGGAGAGTTTGAATATTTTAAAATCTGAGTTTTCTAAGAATGACGACATAACCTTGGTATGCCTTACTAGTCAAGACTTGAATATGAATACAGTAAATACAAAGTTGACTGGCACGGAAAATGTCACTTTTTTTAAAACTGTTTATGTTTTAGAGTAATGACCTTACTCCACTTTGGTACAAAAATGAAAAGCATTTCTCAGTTTCAGTTCTGCTGACGCATTCCAGGAAGCCACAACATTGGGTGCCCTCAGAACCACTTATATCTGAAATTATATGTGAACTACAGTTGCATCTGCTTAAAAGATACGAATTCGATGGACCAGCACCAAGAGACCAAATAAAAATGCAATAATTCTAAAGTTCTAGAAATGTGGACGTTATTTTCTCCTTTTAAATATTTTTACACGTTGACTGTCATGTGAATTTTATTTAACTCAGGCTAGTTTTGAGCCCGGGGCCTTGGGAAGCAAACTCCTGCAGTTGGTTCGTGAAAATCTTGTGGATGTTCTTATTGTTACCATTAATATTGACAATTTAATTCTAAAAACATGGATTGTGTTGCATATAACTCACACACAGAAAACAAAAAATAACAAATTAGAAAGGATCCTTTGTTTTTAAAAATCACCGAGACCCCAGGGAAATTTTTTTTTCTAGTGTGGCAGTCAGTGTGTTAAAGTTTCATCATCAACACTTACGTGTCCAAAGAGACTTTTATGTCTATATAATCTGAGAAAAATATGTTTTGACTGCAAGCTTAAAATACACCGCAATGTCTGCTGGCTGTTAGTGATTTCATCATTTTAGTTCTCCCTTCTTAGGCCTTCATTCCACTTTTGGAAAGTTCATATCTAAACTCAGAATTTCACAGATGAAATGAATGCTGAGCAACTAGAAGGAGAATCTTACTACTTTGAACATGTAGATGGGAAGCTGAAGCCACTTGGTCTCAGTTTTTTTCAATGTTTTGTGAAAAATTTCCAAATGTATAGAAAATTTGAAAGAATTCTGCAATGGTCCCTCATGCTAGATGTGCCGTCCAGGAGAACTTTGTGCGGTGGTGATTATGTCTGCTCTCTCCATTAGTCTCACCAGACTCCTGTGGCCACTGAGCACTTGTAATGTGGCCAGTGCCAGTGAGGAACTGAGATTTACAATTTTCCTTTAATTTTAATTAATTTAAATTTAAATAGTCACCTGATTAGTGGGTACCATATTGAACAGTGCAAACCTAGACTAGCATTAACATTTTACTATACTTGTTTTATCATGTGTCTGTCCATCCTTGTATCTAGCCTGGTGCAAATTTGAGAAAACTGGTTGAAGTTGAGAAAGTTCTCCTGTCTTCCTTCAGTGAATCAGATTTATTGGATTATAAGCATTTTTCTGTCTTTATGCAGTTATCAGAAGTTGAGGTCACACAAGATTGAAAAAAATAAAAATTTTTACAGTATATTCTTCTAATATTAAAATAACTTAGTCATCAGTGAGAGGCATTCAGATGACATTTACTTTCTTGTATGCATAATTTTATATTTCATATATTTCCCTCAGACTTATTTATTTTATACCAGGTGTCTATTACCTTTATCCTTAGGAAGCCCGTTGTGTCCTAGATGGGCATCCTGTGAGGAATTAGAGGGAAGAATTGAAAATTTGTGAGGAGAAACTTTTTAGTGTCTCTATGCACTTTCTTAGTATATGCAACCCAGGCTCACAAGCCTGAACTTCCAGTTCAATCAGAGGTTCTCAGGAAGAGCAAGAAATGTGACCTGGCCCCAAACTCCAGGCCAGGAGGCTGTAAGCAATATGGTTCCTTTCTGCAGTAAAATCATTCAGAAAGACCAAAAAAGAATCTCATTGAACTTGATTCTCTGGAAAATACAGTATGCTTGTGTCTGTTGTCTTTTTCAAACCCTGTATTTTACTAGGCAAGTGATACATGTAAGTGCAGTAAATTGCTAACCCTGTAGTGTATGTTCACTGCTGAAAAGCAGAAGTTATAGAAAGGTTTCTTAGAACAACATCATTGGGCTGGGCACCATGGCTCATGCCTGTGATCCTAGCACTCTGCGATGCTGAGGTGGGAGGATTGCTTGAGCTCAGGAGTTTGAGACCAGCATGAACAAAAGTGAGACCCCATCTCTACTAAAAATAGAAAAATTAACTGGGTGTGGTGGTGTGCGCCTGTAGTCCCAGCTACTTGGGAGGCTGAGGCAGGGGAGAATAGAATCATCTGAGCCCAGAAGTTTAAGGTTGCCTGTGAGCTAGGCTGATGCCGTGGCCCTCTAGCTCTGGTGGCTTACCTGTGGGCTTTTCAAAGAACAATAGTTTATAGTTAATGAATCTTGTAGTTTGAAAAGAGGAATGATTAACTGGCATTTGGACATAATATAGCTGTAAATTTGATGGCTTATTGAATATTGGCTTGTTTTAGAGGTGCTATTGGTTCTAACTGAAGCTTAATCTAGATCAAGGTGGCCTGGGAGAAATAAGGCTGGTTCTGAGGAATTACTGGAAAGCTTCCTAGGGAGTTGGGAAGTGCACCAAATTCAGCCTACATGTATGGTGTGGGCCTTATATGGCATAAAACCTGTTCTACATGTTATTCCTGGAATCAGCTCAACCTCGTGAAATCACCTAGGTCTTATTCTCTCATTTGTTGGAAATTATATAGAGAGTATTCAGGATGTTCACAGTGCCAAGAAATATACTTGTATATTATTTTTGATGTTTATGAATAATTTTCCTATTTTCAAAGTTAATACAACCCCAAGGGAAATTATTTGAGAAGAGTATGGCTTTTATTCTAGGTTAACAATGTCTATCTGTGAATAAATTTAGGAAAGAATTGGAGTTCCAGAAGAATACATACAATATTATTCCACTAGGCTGGGCTCATGTGGCTCATCCCTGTAATCCTGGCCCTCTGGGAGGCCAAGGCAGGGGATGACTTGAGCCTAGGAGTTTGAGAACCAGCCTGGGCATCGTAGTGAGACCCCATCTCTAAAAAATTTTAAATTAGCCAAACGTGGTGGCACGCACCTGTAATCTCAGCTACTCAGGAGGCCAAGGCAAGAGGATGGCTTGAGCCCAAAAGTACAAGGCTGCAGTGAGCTGTGATTGTGCCACTGCACTCCAGCCTAGGCAACAGAGTGAGACCCTGTATCTAAAAACCAACAAAAAAATTATTCCACTTATGTAAAGCTCAGAAGCAGATAGAACTAAACAATGTGTTGTTTAGAGAGAGATACACAGGTAGTAAAACTACAAAGAAAAGCAAAAAATGATTACCAGGGAAGTTGGTATGGGGATTCCTCTGAGGGGAGGGAGGGGAACCATGCAAGGGCTTTAGGGCAGGGCTGATATTCTAGATTTTAACCTAGGTAGTAGGTACATGAGTGTAAATCTTTTAAACTCTATATTTGCTTATATATGCTCATGTGATATATTTCACAATTAAATGAAAAGCATATAGATTATAAAAAATTGGAGTTATGAATAAAGGTGCAAAAAAAGCTATAAAATAAAAATGATGGTCTTTTAAAATGTTCTAATGCTGTTATAAGTGATTAGACTGTAAATATAATTGAGGGAAAAAGAAAAAGCTGAGTTATTCTCAGTCTGTAAAATGCATAACCACTCAATTTATATAATATTTGTTTTGCAGGATGGCATCAGAATTAATATAACTACCATGAAAGATAATGGGGAGGTATCTAAAGAACAGGTTTGTCTCTTTATGTTTTTAATATATCTTTAAGTGTTATGCAGCCTATTTTATTTTTACCTACATATGTAATTTAGTTGGATAATATATTTTTGACATTAAGAATTGGTCATTATTTATAAACATTGGAATTAATGTATATGCTACTTTATTTTAAGGTTGTTCTTAACATAACCTATGAGAGTGGACAGGTATACGTAAATGACTTTCCTGTAAATAGTGGTGTAACCCGAATAAGCTGTCATACTTTAATAGGTGAGTTCTACTAAATTATTTCCATAATTGTTCTGTTTTTAATAATATTAAATTAGTAAAACAATTCTTGGGTGTTATATATTTCGATTTTAAAGTAAAAATATACATCATTTTCAGAGTATATGATAACACACTAATATGTTTAAAACATTTTTCTTATTTTAAATTGACTATTCCTGGTACATCCAGTTTTTTTCTTTCATAAGATTTGCACTGATGGAACTGCATTTCTGGTAGGTTGATAGCAATATAAGAATGAGCATAAAGGTAGAAATCCGGTAGCAAGAGCCAAAATCTCAGAGGCGTGCTTATTACCACAATTGTAAAAAATAAAGAGAAAATGAATTGTCTGTCTCATTCTCTAGTTTTCAGTTTCGTCTGCCTTATGTAAGTAGAATATTTTTTTTTAACCTTTTACATTTTTGAGTTGTTTAAAGGTAAGCAAATATGTTACTTTAGAATGTATCATATTATTTGAATGGAATAATAAATATGAGGAATATAGATAGGATTTTTATTACCTGTTTTAATATATGCATTTAAGGCAGTGCATTTTTTTCTAAGCACATGTATCCTATACTTGATTTATTTTATATATATATATTTTGTTGTTGTTGTTGTTGTTGAGACAGAATCTTGCTTTGCTGCCCAGCTAGAGTGCAGCGGCATCATAGTTCACTGCAACTTCAAATTCCTGGGCTCAAGCGATCCTCCTGCCTCCCCAGTAGCTGGGACTGTAGGCACGCACCATGATGCCTGGCTAATTTTTTCTATTTTTGGTAAAGATGAGTCTGGCTCTTGCTCATGCTGGTCTTGAACTCCTGAGCTCAAGCAATGCTCCTGCCTTAGCCTCCCAGAGTGCTAGGATTACAGGCATGAGCCACCATGCCCAGCTGATTTATTATATATTTTAATTATCATTTAGTTAAAAGTGTTTTCTAATTATTTGTTTTGCTATTTCCTTGCCTTAATAGTCATTTAGAAGTATATCGTTTAATTTCCAAACATTTGGGACTTTTTACTGATTTCCCCTCTATTGTCAGAGATACAGTCTGTATAATTTCAATCTTTTGAAATTAAACTTGATTTATGGCTTAGCATATGGTCAGGTTTTTTTTATTATTATTTCAGCATATTATGGGGGTACAAATATTATGCTTACATATATTGCCCAAGCCCCCCCTTCCCCCTATGGTCAGTTTTAATAAATATTTCTTTCCATGTATACTTGAAAAATTAGTTGGATATGATGCATGACAGGTCAGATTTTTAATCACGTTGTTCAGTGTTTCATGGAATTACTGATTTTTGTTTGCTTGCTTGTTCTATCAGTTACTGAGAAGAATATGTTAAAATCTCCACTCTGTGGATTTGTCTGTTCTCCTTTCATTTCTTTAATTTTTTGCTTTATATATTTTGACATGATATTACTCTAAGTGCATACAGATTCAGAACTGTTATGTCTTCTTGGTGGATTGACTCTTCTATCATTATATGTCCCTCTTTGCCTCTGTTGATGTTCTTGCCTTAAAATCAGCTTTATCTGTATTAGCTTAGCAATGACTGCTTTTTGGCTGAGCAGGAAAGGAGGTGGATTTTTGTGTTGTTTATCTTTGCATTTTGTTTCAGTCCTTCTGGGTCCTTGTATTTAAGGTGAATATCTTATAAGCAGAATATATTTGTTGTTTTTAATTCAGTCTGTCAATCTGTTTTTTAATTTATTAGGCCGGGCGCGGTGGCTCACGCCTGTAATCCTAGCTCTCTGGGAGGCCAAGGCACGAGGATCGCTCAAGGTCAGGAGTTCGAAGCCAGCCTGAGCAAGAGCGAGACCTTGTCTCTACTAAAAATAGAAAGAAATTAATTGGCCAACTAAAAATATATAGAAAAAATTAGCCGGACATGGTGGCACATGCCTATAGTCCCAGCTACTCAGGAGGCTGAGGCAGAAGGATTGCTTGAGCCCAGGAGTTTGAGGTTGCTGTGAGCTAAGCTGATGCCACAGCACTCTAGCCTGGGCAACAAAATGAGACTCTGTCTCAAAAAAATAAATAAATAAATAAAATAAAACAAAATAAAAATAAACCAGCACTCGGGAGGCTGAGGCAGAAGGATCACTTGAGCCCAGGAGTTTGAGGTTGCTGTGAGCTAGGTTGATGCCACGGCACTCCAGCCCGGGCAACAGAGTGAGACTCTGTCTCAAAAAAAAAAAAAATTTATTTACATTTATGTACATTAATGTAATTACTGTATGTTATACACTAATATATCATATAATTTATTTACATTGATATGATTACTGATATATTTGGTTTTAAATCCTTCATCTTAGTTGTTTCCTCTTTGTCCCACCTATTCCGTGTTTTTCTTCCCCTTTTTGGCTTCTTCTGAGTTAATTATTTTTGGATTCATAGTTCCCTCATCTTATTTGTTTTGTATTATTTTACTACTTTTAGTAGTTACCCTTGATAGCAATAAATTAGTATTTATTATTTCCCAAACAATGCAAGAACCTTAGAACACTTAAATTTCATTTATTCCCTTTGTGCCTTTGGGTTATTGTTATCATGTATTTTAACTCATTGTGTTGTTAAACTCCATGCAACATAATGATTGTTACTATTTTATGCAGTCCAGTATTCATTTATGTTTACCCTCATGGTTACCCTTTTCAGTGCTCTCTGTTCCATCCTGAGTATCTGTGCTCCCTTCTGGGGTCATTTCCTTCTGTCTAAAGAATTCCTTTTAGTATTTCTTTTAGTACAGGTTTGTTAGCAATGAATTATCTGAGGTTTTGTTCGTTTGAAACATTTCATTTTCTTCCCGATTGTGTGAGACTGCTTGTCATGCTTCTCTGCCTCCTAATCTTTGCTTTCTACTTGCAGCTTTTCAACTTCATCTGTTCAGCTTGGGAGTTGGCAAATGCTCTGTGGGGAAAAGTAGCATAAAATATTGTGCTCACCTCAGTGAGCTCACTTCTTAGCCCCTTTAGTGCTGTCTTTTAGTTCTCCGATGTCTCTAGTCAGATATTGGTTTTGAGTGTATATGTGGGTATGTATTTTTTACATCTTTTTTAGTGGTTCTTAGCAAGAAGGTTGGTGTACTACAAGCTAATCTATGGTAGGTAGGAAAAGAAGTGCTAGTACTATTTAAATAATAATTTTTTTGGTGTTATATGTTATGTTCACTGGAAATTTGACATGAAATGCAGCCTAGCTGCTCTGTTTGTTATAGCCATCTTTCCAGTCATCACTGTTGTTACATTTGTTTCTTTTGATAGCCAAAGTAAATGCTCATCTTAAATACTGATTAAAACAACAATCTTCAAAACATTAAATGAAGCAACAAATCTTTAATTCCTTAAAAAATTTTTTCTTTAGTAGGCATCTTTGTTATTTATTGATACATAACAATTTAACCGAAAACTCAGTGGCCTAAGACAATATTTATTATTTCATAGTTTCCGTAGGTCAGAAATCTGAGCTTGGCTTAGCTGGTTCCTCTGGCTCTCATAAGGCTACTTACTGTCATGTCAAGACTCAACTGGGAAAGATCTGCATCCTGCCTCATTCATGTGGTTGTTGGCAGGATTCTGTTCCTGTGAGCTTTTGAGCAGAGGCCTCTGTTCCTCACCAGATGTTGGCTGCAGGCCTCCCTCAATTCCTTGCTGTATGAACCTCCTGTAGAGCATCTCAACATGGCAGCTGGCTTCATCAGTGAGAGGACAAGTAAGACCTGCCAGCAAGAGAGAGAATACTAGCAAGACAGAAGTCACAGTCTTTAAAACCTAATCACAGAAGTGACATTCCGTCACTTGTGCTGTGCTCAGTTTGTTAGCAACAAGTCACTGGGTCCAGCACACAACACACAGGGAGAGTATTACACAAAGGTATGAGGACCTGGAGGCAAAGATCATTTAGGGCCATTTTTGAAAGCTGCCTATCACAGTAACGAAGTCAGAATATGAAGGGCTTTTGTTGATTTTAATTTAATTTTATTCTACAGTAGAGGTGCCAAATTTGTGGTCTGAGGAGTCACTGCTTTGATGTGTTTATATGACTGCATTTTCTCACCCATTGGGTCTCTTGTGCCCTAGCCTTCAGGCACACAGACCTGCTGACAAGGAGCTTACTGTTCCAGGAGGGAGACCAGTGGGTAAATGGTCAATTGAAACTCTGAGATGGACCATGACAAGGGACTTTTCACAGTGGTGAGCTTCAAAGGATATGAGGAGGTTAGGCACAAGAGAGAGAGGAGCAGCAAGGGCCAAGATGAGGAGCCTGAAGGAGGTGGACCAGTTGGAGAACTACCAAAAACTCACAGGATTCCACTGAAGATGTCTGAGCAGGAGCCTGTGGAATCAAAACTGCACCATAGTGAGATTAGTCTGGCACTGTGGTTTGGAGGGAGTGGGACTGAAGAAGGGGAGAATAGTTGGGTAAATATTATATTAGTAAGTAATTAATGAACTAGATACTGGGTTATTCCAGTCAAAGGGAATAGCACTATGAAAGCACAGAATTGGTTTGAATAGCTGGGTCTGTTGCATCTGGGTTCCTGTTTGGCAAATAATCCTCAGATTATTTGAGAGACAGAAACTAAATGCTCCATTTGTGGCAGTTTCATTGGGGTATGTTGTTTTATCTTTTTCTATAGCACTTTCTACCTTAATAGAATAGTCATTGGCTCTGTAAACCAGCTGAAGCTATTATACCCTATCTCTGTTGAGGTGGGGCTGGGGGGTTCTTAGCTAGAGAGGAACATGGCCAATAGATAGTTGCACCCAATCGCCCCTACTAGGAGGTGATATGGGCCTTTCCTACCTTCTTTCCCCATTCCTACCCTCTCCAACAATAATAACAAGTTACTTACTGGGGAAAGGACTGAGGAAAAAACTTAGTGTTCTTACTGCTTGGGCTCTTTCTATCACAGGATTTTGTGGATGATTGAATAGATGAATGAATGTGCTTATTTTGCTAAAACATGAGATTGACTGTATCTTCTGGCCTGCTTTATAAATAGTTATGCCCTGCTGGTTCCTTATTGTCAACCTGTGTAAAAGAATAGGAAAGATGTTGCTAGTGTGATGTTTCATACAAAATCTGAAGATAAAGCATTTTCCTCTTTTCAAATGAGCATAAGCAGTCATAAGGATTTGTCAAGTTGTCTTTGTTTTTATAAATCTGAAACAGCATTGAGGTCAGGGATAAAGAAAGCCAAAGAATTTGGCTTACAACTGTCTTTTTCCATGTAAATGTCATCAGAATAATCAAATTTAGTAACAGATTTGGTGGCAATATTTGTTCAAAGCTGTCACTACTTTTTTTTATAGTGAAGAATGAAAATCTGGAAAATTTGGAGGAAAAAGAATATTTTGGAATTGTCAGTGTAAGGATTTTAGTTCATGAGTGGCCTATGACATCTGGTTCCAGTTTGCAACTAATTGTCATTCAAGAAGAGGTAGTAGAGATTGATGGAAAACAAGTAAGATAGTATGCTTATTAATTGGGAATTAAATTGTAAAGCTTTAAATTTGTGCTAGGTATTATGCATGTGTTCAGTTACTTGTTTCTGACTTGATAAGGTTTCCTAATGTTGCCTTTATCTATCTAATCATTTAGATTTTTTGTATACTTATATTAGCATTTGTATTAGCATTTGTATACTTATATTAGCATACTTATATTAGCATTTGAAGTATATTTTTTCAGTTGCTCATATTCATGTATGTTTGTATCATTTAAAAATGTTATGAACATCATTAAACAGAAAGTAAGTGAAGGGATTGCATTTGGTTCACAGTCTGCTACTATTTCCTCTAAGTCCCTATGTGTAAATGAAATGGAACTAAGTTTATAGTAGTGCAAGCAGACAAGAATATTATTAAAGTTGCAAATTAAGAACCTCAAAGTGGGAGTGGGGGGTGGGGTGGGATAAAAAGTCACTGTCTGTAGGACAAGTTTTTTAGTTACAGAAATCAGGGAAGAAAATTCACTTTTCAATTCTTACGGAGTTGTGCCATTATTTAAAATAAAGAATAATTATTTTTTCTTCCATAGGCTCAACAAAAGGATGTCACTGAAATTGATATTTTAGTTAAGAACCAGGGAATACTCAGACATTCAAACTACACCCTTCCTTTGGAGGAAAGCATGCTGTACTCTATTTCCCGAGACAATGACATTCTAGTTACCCTTCCCAACCTCTCCAAAAAAGGTAATTTAAATGACTATTATTTAAAGTATTAAGGAAATCATTTCTTTAATTGATAGCTTTATATGCTATTGAACTTTGTAATTTTTACACTATTTGCAAAAGTTGCTTTATATCTGTAATTATAGTCAATATGTTTGGAAATAAGCCTCTTTAAAAAATACTTTATGACATGTATTACTTTATATGTCCATTTAATGTTTAGGAATCTATTTTGAGCCTAAGTAGAATGTCATCAATGCTGGTTGGATAGTGACATTTTTTGGTAATTATCCACGGTACTCATCACAAAATATGTAATAAGAATATTGTAAAAGTTCATTTAGAGGAAGAAGTATTCATTTTTTCACTGAAACTAGAACTTCTTAAATTTTCGCTTTCTATGTGACAAAATCATAACTACTTTACCCCCCCATGACTGTCGTAGTTTATATCTCCCTTCTGGCATTTAAATCAGTGCACACTCAAATAAGTTTATTTTTCTGCCATGGTAAAATGTATGTTATTATCCTAAATGTTATTGGTATAGTGATTTTAGGACTAGTAGGAGAGACACCAGCATGCCGCTAGCATTTTGTTAACTTTGCTCTTCCTCCTCAGTAGAAAGTGTTAGTTCATTGCAGACTACTAGCCAGTATCTTATCAGGAATGTGGAAACCACTGTAGATGAAGATGCTTTACCTGGCAAATTACCTGAAACTCCTCTCAGAGCAGAGCCTCCATCTTCATATAAGGTAAATCAAGTATTTGGTGTTATCTTTATTTGGTGTTATCATAAGCATTTATGGTTATGATGAAGTAAATAGGTCCTAGCATTTAAAAAGAGATGGAAACCTCCAGGTTGGAACCATGGAGCAAGCATTGGTGATAATGAACACATTGTGGTGGTTTTAATGTGGTATTTTTAGGTATTCCTGTTTTCTTCTTCAAACTTCATTAATAATAATATAGTCAGATCATGATTATCAAGGCAGTGGATTTCATTTGGAATTTTAAGTTCCAAAATTCCTTCTCATATCCTCATATTTCTGTTTGTTCTGCGGTTCCTACCTTGCATACACAATGTGCATTATGCCCTCAGGATTTTGTACAGTGATTAAGCACAAATGGTTGAGAGTATACTTTCTAGAGTCAAACTGCCTGGGCTTAAAACCTGGTTCTGCCACTTACTGGTTGTGTGATCTTAAACAAATTCTTAATCTCTTTAATCTCAGTTTCTTTATCTGTACAATGGGGTACCCACTTAACCCGTAAAGTAGTATAAAGTAGTATCTCATGAGGTTGTTGTAATAAGGGGTACTACATATAAATATACATTGGTACCTACTAAGTACTCATATTACCTATGACATGTATACTGCTTACTAGGGAGATACTCATGGGTTCAGAGAGAGTATCTTAATATCTCTCTCTATGTATTAGCTAGACCCCTACCCAAAATAATTTCCATTTAAATGATCAGGGTCTATGATTAGTCTCAAAGGAGAAGTTCCCACTGAAGGTCAGGGTTGCTTATTTGGGGTCACTGTAGCGATTTGGATTGTATCACCCTCATCCTATCTCCCGACCTCCTCCTGCAGGTCAGCCCCAGAGCAGACTGTCTTCATAGCGCATGCCACCAATGCCCACCTTAGATTCTTCTCTTGCTCTTAAAGTATAGAAACATGTTTTATACACAATGAGCTGCTCATCTCTTCTAAAAGCTACTGATATGTTTTTCTTTCTCCTCTTTCTCTTGTGCAACTACTGGAAATAGTTGACTCTGGTACATTTTGTTTATGGTGGACTAGCCTAACTAATCTCTTATCAATTGTCAGCTAGCCATTATTTTCACTTGACTTGTAGTTAGACAACAATATAAATAATCTTAAAGGATATTAACTTTTCTGTGTGTATATTATAAGACATAATTTTAAAAATTATAAATAATTTTATTGAGGTGCATTTTTAAATAAAATACACCTGTTTAAAATATAGTTAGTTTTGACAAATGTAAACACCTATGTAGCCACCAGCACAATCAAAATATAAATATTTTCATTACATCAAAGGTAAAACATTAAAAAATTTAAAGTTTATTCTTAGAGCTTAGTGAAACTTGCATATCTAATCAAAACTCCTTTTCTAGGTAATGTGTCAGTGGATGGAAAAGTTTAGAAAAGATCTCTGTAGGTTCTGGAGCAGTGTTTTCCCAGTATTCTTTATGTTTTTGAACGTCATGGTGGTTGGAATTGTAGGAGCAGCTGTGATAATAACCATCTTAAAGGTGCTTTTCCCAGTTTCTGAATACAAGTAAGTATTTCTTATTTTTGAAACAGTATTTTTAATTAAAAAGTGAGATATTTATTATAGAGTAGAAAATATGAAAATGAAAGGTAAGACAAGTGGGAGGGAAAATAACACCTCTTGTTTTCCTAGCCCATGTTCCAACATTAGCAAAATTAAAACACATTTATTGAATACCTATTGTGATCAAGATGCTTAAAGATTCAAATGCAAATAAGACAAACTCTGCTCTTTAAGAACTTAAACTTGGCTGGGCATGGTGGCTCACACCTGTAATCCCAGCATTTTGGGAGGATCACGTAAGGCCAGGAGTTGGAGACCAGCCTGGGCAACATAGCAAGACTCTGCCTCTGTAAATAAAAAACAAACTTAAACTCTAATAGGGAAAGGAAAAAAGTACATATAATGTAAAATGCAATGTGTATGATCAGAGATGGACAAGAGGACTTCACTGTGTATTTTCAACTCTAAAGTACCAATTTATTTTTAATTTTTTTTTTTTGAGACAGAGCCTCACTCTGTTGCCCAGGCCAGAGTGAGTGCCATGGCGTCAGCCTAGCTCACAGCAACCTCAAACTCCTGGGCTCAAGCAATCCTTCTGCCTCAGCCTCCTGAGTAGCTGGGACTACAGGCACGCGCCACCATGCCCGGCTAATATTTTCTATATATTTTTAGTTGGCCAATTATTTTCTTTCTATTTTTAGTAGAGACGGGGTCTCACTCTTGCTCAGGCTGGTTT
>CAUYPO010046232.1:0-29215 GCA_963574435.1 Cheirogaleus major
TGTGTATGTTCAGCTAATAAGTTACTACGAATCTGTGACCTTTTAACAAGTCCTTAGTAGGAGTTATTATAGTTATTTTCCTAAAGCTGCCTGTAAAGTAAAACAAGTTTTCAGTGCTTTAAAGCTTTCCTCATCACACAAGAGCAAAACGGATTCATCGTCAATGCACAGCACAAACTATCGTGCGGACTATGAGTGCTGGCTGTGGGCAAGGTTTCGTGGCCGGTGAGCGTGGTACCGAAGTGGTTAACTAACTGCAACAATAAAAAAAAGTACTTCAACTATGTCACAGTTAAATGTCAGCCTGGCTTTTTATTTTTTATTAATATTAAGGTACAAACATATTCAGGCCACAGTTACATTAGTAAGTTCAATTCTCCAAAGCAAACTAATCATTACTATAACATAAACAAATCTACAAATTTAAATACAACAATACAGAGGCAAAATACACGAAATATTTTAAAATATATAAATCCAGTTAAATTAAAAAATCTTCATCTGTTTACATGAGCCTTCAATCCTAAAAACAAAATAGTTTTAGGTATGCTTGATTATTCAGAAACAGTGGTGGCAAGAGGAATCAGATGTGAGGTTAACTGATATGCCCACGAACAAAAATCTTGGTACTTTAATAATAAAGCTGAAACAATATTTACAATTCTAAAATTTGAAAGTAACAATGACAAATAAGATAATAAAAAAGGTTTAGACTCTGTACTGGACTAATTTGCCACTGGATGTAAGTTTGACAAATTATCTAGAGTATGTGACAAAAATGAAGGTAAACAAAAGTATTTTGAAATATTTTTTTTAAAAAGTTAAAAGCTGTCTAGTCAGTGCACATTTATAATAAAAGATGGAAATAAAATAACCAATAGAAGAATGCATATTACATTATCATAATTATATTACATTGTCATCTTCAATTAATATTATATAGCATTGAAACGAATGAACTAAATCTCTATGTTCAACAAATCTGAAAATCAACACCAAGTAAAAAAAGCCACACTGTAAAATGATATGTACAAAATGGTATCATTTATATGAAGTTTAGAAATATGCAAACTAATACCAAATACTGCTCTTAGATTCACACATACAAAATGGCCATGGGAATGAAAAATATTAATTCTAGATAGTGATTACCTCTAGGTGAGATGAGAGAGGAAGAGGGGAGATGAAAAAGGGAGAGAAATGAACTCGCAAATAGGCAACTGGGACAACTATATTTGTAATGATTTATTTCTAAAAATAGGCTGAAGCAAATATTGAAAAAGGACACGATTGAATAAAGCTGTGGGATGAGCACTTAAATTATTCTTCACTAAACTTTGAATGCATGAAACACTGCCATAATAAAATCTAGTTTGAGACAAATATAAAATAGACTCTTAACGAAAAAAAATTACTTTATGATGGTGATTATCAGTCGGTTCTTTGACTATGTGTTGAAACAGATTCTTCTTTTGAGCTCCATTAGTGTTTAGAAGTAGAGGCCTGAAAATGAAGAATATTCACACAGTTCAGTGAAGCAAACACAAGAAATTTAAATTGTTTCTACTTACACACACATGCACACACTCTCTCTCACTTTAACAATGAATAAAAAATTTCAGTAAGAATAAACAAAGAACTCTTAAAAATGATTATATCTTAGGAATAGAAACTAAGGAAAGAGAATGTCTAGAACTTTTAGTTCTCCATTCTTCTATAATACTTTTGTTATAATAAATATAACAAACTAGTCTCTCCAGATATACTTCACTACCTACTGAACTACACAACTCTTTATGAACTGTATTTACATAGTGAAAAAAAAATAGGTAGTATCTTTCAGAACTAATTAGGGGAGACAGAGTTAAAGCCACAAAGCTCTAATCATAATCGAGTTTTCCCACTATCTTACAACCTTACAGATAATCTTCTTCTCTTTCCAACTATCCCTTTTGTCCATTATTCTTCTTATATTTTAGCTGTGACAAGGGTAACTACTGACATTTACTGGTATTATAACCCATAGCCGAGATACAGGTTTAAAATGACTACTGAATGGATTAAATATACAAGAGATCAAATAAAACAATTGTTGATTTTTTTCCAAAATATAGTTCATTTTTTAGAATTTCCCTCACTTAAGCCTCCCAATGCTACTTTAAATTGCTAATGTGAATAAAAAATGAATTCTTTATTAACTGTATGTATGTCTATAAAGTGACCACTTAGGGTAGTCTATGCCTTATCTCTCAAAAACATCAGCAGGATAAAAGAAGTAGAAAATAGCACCACTCTTGAGAAGTAATGAGTATAATTTAACAAGGGAGGACTGTTCTTTTGGGACAACAGGCATACACTACTCAGCAAATATAGGCCATATATTTGAACACTAAAAAGTTTTGACTGTCTATGTATAGGTCAAAATGTTTTATAATAAAAACTTACCTTTTACGTTTTAAACTCACAAGTTGGTTATTCTGAACCAATGTAACAATAAACTGGACAATCTGAAAGGAAAATAAATAAAAATTCTTCCTATATGACTCTCAGTTCTTTATAAAACTAATTCTTTTAAAAACTAATTCAGATGATATACATCCTATATTCTAAGTCACATATTTTTTACATATTAACATTTGAAATTTGGATACATCTTACAACTGACAGCTAAAGAAACATACCAGTTTCCAGGAGCTATTTGTTTTCCTAATAAATACAAAACTTTCCTGGATGTAGATCCCAACTTTTTACTTCAAGATTACATTACAATGCAAAAGAGAAATTTGTGTTCAATAGGTGACATTTTTCTTATACAATGTAATATAATCAGAGGCAAAACAAACTGCCAATCCTCTCAGAATAGATCATAAATTTTCAAGTTAAAAGAAAGTTTACTGGCTGAGTCTATAAAGATTAATGATGAGGCATATCTGTCAAAGCTTCCCCCAACAATCAAGAGAAGCTGATTTAATCTTTAGCATCTGATTAAATTTTGAGGGAAAACTATTAAACAGATCAAAACATACAAACAAGCCTTCATATTTTATAGCAGTGTTTCTGAAAGTGTGGTCTATCGGCTAGCAGCACTGGCCTAAGAACTTGTTAGACATGTAAATTCTTAGCCCTACTGCATAATTGGTGAATGTGAAATACAGAGCATAGGGCCCAGCAATATGTTTAGCAAGCTCTCCAGTGTGGCTGGATACTGATGTGAGTGAGAACCACTGGCTTAAGATATGCCTTGAAATTATATTGTCAGCTTCCTAAAGGTGCTAAAAAATTGAGGATCAAAGAGGTATTGTATAGCTATCAGAGCTATCCTATAACTCTAATATTGTGCATTTCCTCCCCCCAAAAGAGGCTACTCTACAATCAATCTCTTTTCAATGGACAAAAATACAGATATTTTAACTCAAGAGTTAGAAAACATTAGAGTCTTTGAAAAAAAGGTTAGTCTCTAAAATGCCTATTCAAAAGAAAATGCTAACAGCTAATTAAAAGACAACAGTTAAGCTTAAAGATATCTATAAACCAATTCAACTTAAATGTTTTTTACTTATAAATTTATGGAAAGATTCTAAAAATATCAGTGGTTGAATTTATAACAACATAAATCATGGACTAAATTTATCACGAGATTTATTCTACATCTAAGTTCTCTTTTGACACTTCTGCATCGTGTTGTACGGGGTTTTTCTCTGAAGATGAGGCATCTAACATTTACAGCATCTAACTTCTGTACCTGACAAGTCCTTTACCTGGTACTTCACACTTACTATTCTCAATGAATCCTTGGCCAAAGAGTAAATGGCAGAGTTAGGAACCAATTCCAGAGCAGAGTAAAAATTATTGGTTGTTATCATGTATTTTGTAAGCTCCACTCACCAAAACACATAGATTCAAACTCCAATTTCAGCAGACAAAATGTTAGTGTCCGTTCATGAAAAATTAAAATGTAATGTAAATATTTTACCAACCATCCTTGCTTTTAGAAAAAAAAAGTCTACAGATTATGGAGCATTGAAGCTGATCATTAACTAAAACATTGTTTCTGAAAAATACCAATAGATTTTTCTCCATAAAGTACAAGTTAAGATACATCTATTGGTTTAAATTAGATATTCTTAACAGGGCTGTGTATTAGAATTGCCTATAAACATTTTAAAAACGTATGTACTCAGACTAAACACTTAGAATTGAACTCTACTACATTCAACCTTCACTTGCATACTGATTTTTTAAAAAATGGTATATTTATTTTTACTACAGTCCAAAGGCTGCTACTACTATTCATCTCTGCTCTAAGCCTGCTCCACCAGACCCAGATCCTGTCAGTCATAACCCTATTTTTAGCTCAAGGGCTTTCTGAGCAGGAACAAGTTGAAACTCCCCTCCCCCTCAAAAAACCTGTTGCTTAAACTCAGAGTCCAGTTTCCTCACAAGCAAAAAATAGCTATCTTAATCACTTTTGTTTCACCTCGTATTAAGAAATGAAAGCTGATATCCAAAGATTAAATCACAAGGACACAATGAAACAGACGGATTCCAATTCCCCCATTAAATATTCAACTCATACTAAAATCTAGGGTCATTTTATAACACTTTATTAACTGCTTTTCTGCATAGATTATTAATGGCATACATTGATAAACCATTTTCTTGAACTCATAATATGGTTAACTGATTTGAAAATAATAGTCATTTATCTTCTGAGATTTTTAACTAAGCCTTTTATAGTTAAAAAAAAAATAACCAAAACATAGCAAGGCTGGTTTATAATATTAATTTAAGAAGTTCAGAAATTGGTAGTGTATTAAGCTCCTAACAATAAAGTATCTCAAAATTATTGTATTAGGCAAAAGATCATTTACTAAAAGCTACTGAGACATTATCTGGGAGTTTAGAATGACCATCTTTAGCAAATGAGAAATGCTTTTATTAAAAAGAATATATAACACTTAGCTTAACTTGATTTCTTTGTTTTACTTCTACTTGTGTACCCAATATATAAGAAACTAAGATCAATCACTGACTACCCAATTGAGACTTTTTCGAGTCACAAACAGTACCCATTAAACAAATGTCATTATGGTTCTGGGAAAAAGAGCTTCTTACTTTTCGAATAACTTGCTGCTGTTGTGCATGCTTTGCTCGTAATTCTGACACTTCCTTCCAAAGGGACTCATTTTCACTATGATATAATAACAAAACAAAATTAGTCAGAAAACAAGGCCTCAGTATCTTTAATTAAGAATACCAGAGAACTTAACTATACTTATTTTTACTACATATTTTTATGAGACTAGGAAAACTATGAATTACGTTGGAATGTAATTATATAACTACCTTGATACAACTCCAGAATCATTCCTTCTTAATTGTAGTATCTGCTGCTCATGACAATATATACACAAAAACTTAAGAAATATACCTACATCATTATAGTTGGCAATTTACTCCTTTCGACAATCTGGTTCATAACTTTTTATTTAAAAAATAAGCTAACCTTTCAACTGTGGCTATACCAAGTGCATTCAGGCCTTGTGAATCGCCTCAGGAAACAAAATGTGACATTTACCTAGCATTTACTATGTTGTAGGTACTATGCTAAGCATTTTATGTGTATTACTTACTTAAAACGTCTCTAAAAACCCCCAAGAAAGGAATCATTATCTTTATTTTATAGATGAGGACATTAAGGTAAATCTGTGAATTCAGAGAATTTAGGTAACTTGCCAGAGATCATACAAATAATTTGGTGTAAAGTCAAACTAAAGTTTCAGACATTAAAAGTATCTTAGGATTTGTCTCAAACAAAAGCATATGCAAACCACTAAAATGTTTTATTTTTGAAAACCATATCCAAGAATATGATAAACCAATAACTTGCTCAATTTTAATAGTTTCTTTTCCTTCATTCACCATTTTTTATTGAAACTGCACTATGTTACTAAATGTTAGCAACACTGATAATGCTGAGAAGGCATGATAGATAATCCACCCATTAAATGCTTTAATTCTTGATCTTCTGTTAATCTCCACAAAAGCCATCTTCCTTAATCCAAAATATTACAAAAGAGACTATTGATTTACATATAAAGGTATTGGAAAAAAGATTTTCTTTAATATTTACTGAATAGCACATTTTTTCTGACTCAAATTTAAAGATGCTAATATCTGCCTACTGAAGATAAGTAGAAAATGGCTCCTTCCAGGACTGAAAAGATGATTTGGGAATCCTTTTTCTTAAGAGCTAAACCTGAGATCCAAAGAATTGGGTCAAAGGGCAGCTAGTAAACACAAGATACAAGGTATAGTAAACATAGTGAGTGGTTAAATAGGCAAAATGGGAAAGACTAAGGCTTACAATACTTACAATGCTCAAGGCTTATTAAAAAAAAAACCCAAAGTCCAAAGTTCCTCTTTTAAAGAAGATATTTGCAGTAAGAATAACTAAACTAATGTTCCGCATTTGAAATGGGAGAGAGGGTATATAAAATAACTACTCTCAAGCCCTTGGTACCTATTAGGATAAGGGAAAATCCCAGTTACTTACTAACAAGAGTAATATACATCTACTCTATAAATAAGTTATTATCGTGGCAAGTTAGAATGACACCAAAAAATGTAGTAAAATAAAGCACCTTCCTTTAGATGAAAGTTTTGAATAACACATTCCCAAATCTATGTGGATGTAAGTATCAAGTAGGACAACTCTTTTGTGTCCTTTTTTCCCTATTTTTTGTGTCCTACTTTTTCCTAAGAGGTAAGCCACATAGAGAAATCTTAAGAAACAGCCATAAAAGAAAGGATGGGTAACATACGATTTTTATGACAAGTGTGCCCTCAATTGCCTGTGAACACCATATGAAAGCTAATCTAAGTAGAATCATATTTTCTACACCAACTTAAAGATCTACTGTTTCATCAGTAAGACGTACATAAAATTGTTCTGATGTGCTTAGGTTCGTATATTCTTCTAATTACCATAATTAAAACATAATACTGGCCAGGCGTGGTGGCTCACACCTGTAATCCTAGCACTCTGGGAGGCTGAGGCAAGATGATCACTTGAGGTCAGGAGTTCCAGACCAGCCTCAGCAAGAGTGAGACCCTGTCTCTACTAAAAATAGATAGAAATTAGCTGAGCAACTAAAAATAGAAAACATTAGCTGGGTGTGGTGGCGCATGCCTATAGTCCCTGCTACTCTGGAGGCTGGGGCAGGAGGATCGCTTGAGCCCAGAAAAAAAACAAAAACATAATATTAGGGTAATGTCTATGGCCACAAAAGCGACCAATACTTGCAGAAAAATAACCTTTGATCTTGGTTTAAACAAAATGATCTAAGTACTTAAAGCACCAGACAACCTCCAACTCCCAACAAACACACACACCCCCAACCCCCAAATTAGAATTATATTTGGAATTATACTTTACCTTTTTAATTCAGAAAGCCTAGACTCAATAGTTTCTTGTTTTATTTGAACCTTCTGAGCACTACTGATAATTTTTGTTAAATCTTCCTGACGAATTTTATTTTCTTCTGGTTTTGAAGATGAAACCTTTCAAAAAGTAAATTTAGAAAATAAAACAAATACTGAACATCCGTGATTATAATTCAAAGCTTTCCTATAAGAGGTTTTTGTAGCCTGTTCAGAAATTGAGATCTGGTTCCAAAAGTCCAACATGAAATTCTAGACCAAGAATAAACTTCATAGCTAAACCGGAGAGGAAACATGGAATAATCAGCTTATTTTTTAAGTTTCCATGAGCAGGACCATCTTAGGATCTTTTTGTCTCCCTTCCGTCAAATTCCCTGTAATTTCCCCAAGCTTGTTACCACATTCCACGTTTAAATAAATTTATGCAGTAATAGCTGCATGTTAGGCCGTTTTCTTTCATAGTCCACCCCTTTTATAGACTTAGTAAAATATTTAAGCAAAAGAAATGCATTCAAAAATGTATTACCAAATGCCTACTATGCGCAAGAGACTTACTGGGGCCACTGGATACAAAACACCGAACTACAGAAAAAGCCCTGCAAGAGAGCTGGTTTACTAATAGGAGCTAACTTTTTTTTGTTGTTGTTTACCTAACTTAGGAATCAGCCATCCCATTATAATGAATGACTCCTCACCCTTAATTAGAATATAAACATTTCCTTCCTCTAGAAAGTATCTGAAGACTGAGCCCTCAGTAAAGTTGGGGGAGGGGGGATAGAGGCAAATAATTAATTAAAGCTTTATTGGTCTAATTCATCTTAAAAAAGAATTCCATATACTTCTGAACATTCTTAATTTCAGCAGCTGAAATAAAAATCTTTGCCACGCATACTCCATGTCCATACTCTAACATGAGACATTAGTTCACATTAACAGTAACTCACCTTCCTTTTAATGTTCTCCAGCAAGTCATCCTGGCCTTGTTTGAAGTAAGGATGCTGAAATTCAACAGGACCATCTCTTTCCTGTTTCACAATTCCAGAGTCAATATGTACTACTTTGCGAAAACCATCTGGAAAAGATTCGAAATTCAAATGACTAAAATAGGCAAGAGTGAAAAATTAGTGGTGTTTGTATGGAATATATTTTCATTTATCAACCTAATGAGAAAAAAAAATGGTTTAATTGGTGGTTGATAACAGCACTCCAAAAAAACTGCTGTCCATACTCACACATATTCAGTTGCCTTACAAAGCTTGCCATGTTATTGTGCTTGAAATATTTGGGAAGAATTTCTTTTGCAAATCTTTGCTCATCCAAGACTAAAAAACTTTGGCCATTCTGGAAAAAAAACACAAACAAAAACAGAAAAGGTCAATTATTTAAGATCCTCTGAAATATCATGGGGTGAATGAGAGAGAGACAAATTGATTCGAAAACTCTCTTGGGTAATTCTTCCATGATACCTTCAGACAAGCATTCTATTCCTGATAATGGCAAGAAAAAACAAACTGCACTTAAGTGCCAAATTGCAATTAAGCTTTTTGATGTCAACCTCAAAAAGTTTAGGAATATATCTCAAACCAAAAACCACATCATATTCTATAATGAAATATTAGGAGAATTTCCATTAATGCAGAAATGAGAAAAATACAGTATATAGTCAGCATAACCATTTAACATTGTTTTAAAACTAATGCAATTAGACAAAAAAAGACAAATTTTGAGAGGAAGTAGCATTTATAATTATTTACAGTAGACATAATTATATCCTTGTGCAATCAGTTGAAAAACTATAAGAATTCAGTAAGATATATGATTATTAAATTAATATTAAAAGTAACTAGTGTTTTTCTACACAAAAAAATAAACAATTGGAAACTTACTACAAAAATACAGTAATCAAAACAGCATGGTACTGGCATAAAGACAGACATACAGATCAATGGAATAAAACAGCCCAGAAATAAACCCTACCAAAGGATTTCTGACAAGATTGTCAAGACCATTCAATGGGGAAACAACAATCTTTTCAACAAATGGTGCTGGGAAAACTAAATATCCACATGCAAAAGATAAGTTGGACCATTATCTGACACCCTACACAAAAATCAACTCAAAATGGATCAAAGACCTAAAATAAGAGCTAAAACTATAAAAATGTTAGAGGAACAGCTTTTTGATCTTGGATTTGACAATGATTTCATGACTATAACACCAAAAGTATAGGCAACAAAAACAAAAATAGACAAATAGCACTACATAAATCTAAGAGCTTTTGTGCAAAGAACACTATCAACAGAGTGAAAAGGAAACCCTCAGAATGGGAGAAAAGATATGTGAATCATATATCTGATAAGGGTTTAATATTCAGAATATATATAAAACTCCTACAATTCAAAAACAACCAATCTGATAAAAAAATTAGGCAAGGACTTGAGTAAGACATTTCTCCAAAGAAGATATACAAATGACCAATAAGCACATGAAGACATAGTCAATATCACTATTCATTAGGAAAATGAAAATTAAAACCACAATGAGATACCACTTCACATCCTCTAGTTTGCTTATCATCAAAAATCCATAAAATAGTGTTTCAAGAATGTGGAGAAATTGGAACCTTTGCTCATTACTGGTGAGAATATAAAATGATATGGCTGCTGTGGAAAACAATATAGTGGTTCTTCAAAAAAATTAAACATAGAATTACCATATAATCCAGAAATTCTAGTTCTGGATATGTACTTGAAAAAACTGAAAGCAGGGATTTGGCCAGATATTTCTACCCCATGTTCACAGTGGCATTATATTCACAATAGTCAAAAGGTGGAAGCAACCTAAGTGTCCATCAACACATGGTAATATATATGGATAAACAAAATGTGGTATACACATACAATGCAATATTATTCTTCCTTAAGAAAAAAAAGAAAATTCTGCCACAAGCTACAACATGGATGAACCTTGAAGATATTATGCTAAGTGAAATAAGCCAGTCACAAAAGGACAAACACTGTATAATTTATATGAGGTATCTAGAATAGCCAACTTCATAGAGATAGAAAGTAGAATGGCGATTGTTGGGGGTTAGATGAGGGGTGTTGGAAGTTATTGTTTTATGGGCATAAAGTTTCAGTTTGGAAAGATGAAAAACATTCTGGCATGGATGGTGGTAATGGTTGCATAAAAACTATTAAGTAAATGTACTTAATGCTGCTGAACAGTACATTTACAAATGGCTAAAATTATTAATGTTATGTACATATTACCACAATTTAGAAAAACGATTAGAAACTAAAATGGAATAAAAGATCCCAAGAATAAAAAATAAAAAATCCCAAGAATAACAGAAAAATGTTAAGTATCTAAAAATAAATTTTTAAAAATATACAGGATCTTTAAGAAAATATAAAAGCTACAGAGTTATAAAAGGAAGACAAATGCAGTATTTTAAAGCTGTCAATTCTCCCCAAATTAACCAATACATTAAATCCTCTCAATTAAAAAAATTTTTTGGAATAGAGATGGAGATGGTATCACAACCAAATATTCAGTACTTAGGTTCATTTGTAAAATTACTTACATAACAGGCAAGAAAATATTGAAAACAGTGGTGAAGAGTGTGATAAAATTCTTTCTTCCTTTTTCTTTTTTCTTTTTTTTTTTGAGACAGGGTTTCACTCTACAGTCCCGAGTAAAGTGCGGTGGCACAATCATAACTCACAATAGCCTTGAACTACTGGGCTCAAGAGATCCTTGCTTCAGCCTCCTGAAAAAGTGGACTACAGGCATGCACCATCACACCTGGCTAATTTTATTTTTATTTTTTGTAGAGATGGAGTCTTACACTATGTTGCCCAGGCTGGTCTCGAACTCCTAGCTTCAAGTGATCTTCCCACCTCTGCCTCCCAAAGTGCTGAAATTACAGGTATGAACCACTGTGCCTGGCCCAGATAAAATTATAGTGTTTACAAGAGTTTGGTACTGAAGAAGGAATAATTAAAGAGATGAATGGGCAAACTAGTGAGGACAGAAGCAGCAGCAAATCTATTTGAGAATTTAGCAGGTAATAAGTAAAGACAGCATTCAAATGGGGGGATCAGAATGGAGAAAGATTATTTTAAAAACTTTCCATTTGGGAGGAAAAAAACAAAAGCTCAATGCTACCTCACTCTTTACAACCAAGCTTTTGGAAACATGACATACTAAACCTGGAAGACATAGATAAAAATAAATTTATCCATGGAAACTGCTTAGCTTCCTACCCTATCTTCACTCTCCTCTACTTTTTTACTAATAGAAACAATCTTGTTTGATGAAAAACTCAATGTAAAATTTAGAAAAGGCCTAGTTTCATTCATAATTAAAGAAATTTACGGCAAAACAAATAATAATTTTCCCTTATGAGACGGGCAAAACTTAAAATGTCTGAGAACCACCAGTACTTTCAAAATTAAAAATGCATGCATTTTTTTCTACCTTAATTTTCCCTCTTACACTTTACTCCCTCTCAATCTATCCATTTGTCTTTTCCTTAAATGCTAAATTTAACAATTTTTAAATCCCCCTTCTCCAATTCATTCACTTAACTCTCACTAAAAACTGGTTTTGGTTTCCCTCACTACTGAAATCGGCTTTCTAAAATGTCAAATGCCAAAATCAATACTCTTTTTGGTCTTTATCTTCCTACACCTCTCTGTGGCATTTCATTTGGTTTGATACTACTAACAATCCTCTCCTTCAGTGTTCTACTCTCTGGGCTTTGACGCTATAGGCTATTGGGTCTCTTACCTCTCATACTTACTTTCTATTTTCTTCCACCTATCAAATAAGAGGTAGATGTGTTTCTTAGGTTTCTATCCTTGATCATGGTGCCATTTATATTCTTTCCTTAGACAATCTCATCCACACCAGTGTATCTTATTATTAACTTTATTTTATTTTATGATGATTGTAACATCTACACTTCTGCCCCCAACCATCTCAAATTTTACTTGAATTTACAATTGTTAACATTTTTACACAATGTTCTTTAACTTAGTATGTTCTTAATCCATTTCTCTATTTCAAATCCATTACCCACTCCACCAAAGTCAACGTTTTCTTGTGTCCTCCATTCTGGCAAGCCTCTTCCCCATTGAGTTTGATGTCAACAAAGAGATAAGTTAAAAACTCTCAATTCTAATAGCCAGTAACTTAAGGGGGAAACATTAAAAATTGTCCCTTTAAAATTAAGAACAAGGCAAGAATCCCATGATCACTGTTACTATTCACCATCCTGAGGTCTTAGCCACTGCAAAGAAATAAAAATTGAATGCATAAGTTCTGAAAGAAAGAACAAAACTGTCATTCACAGATACTATGGGTGTACATTCAGAGAACTCAAATCAGTAAAGTAACCTGCTCACTTGTTTATTATCAATATACAAAAATTACTTGTATTTCTAATTACTGCCAACAGCTAGAAATATATTATTAAATAAAGGACACCACTTACAATTTCTATAAGATACCTTGGAAGAAACCTAACAAAGATGTGCAAGATCTAATAACAAAAAATTATAAAATTTTATTAAACAAAATGAATTTAGAAATATGACTTGTTCATGTGAATATTCAATATCATAGAGATTATCTATTTTCCCTAATTTGATTTATAGTTGCAATGCAATTCCAATAAAAATCCAACAAGCCTTTTTTTTGTAAATGGAACTTTATTTTAGACCAACAATAGTCAAGATGATCCTGATGAATGGGTTACCTACCCTACCAAAAGACTTTCTCTAAAGCTATGGTAATTAAGAGAGTACAATATAGGCACAGGATAAATTGTCCAATTAAACAGAACAGAGAATCCAGAAACAAAACCATAATATCTATTATGGGCTGAATGTTTGTGTTCCCCCAAAATTCACATGTTGAAGCCCTCATCCCCAATATGACAGGACTTGGAGGTAGGGCCTTTAGGAGGTTATTAGGTTTCGAAGATGTCATTAAGGTGGGACCCCCATGATAGGTTTAAGTGTCCTTATAATAAGAGAAAGAGAGACCAGAACTCTCTTTCTGTCTCTCTGCCAGATGAGAACACAGGGAGAAGGTGGCTCTGTAACCCAGGGAGAGCCCTAACCAAGGAACCGAACTGGTCAGTACCTTCATCTTGTATTTCTCAATCTCCAGAACTATAAGAAATAAATTCCTGTTGTTTGTATTTTGTTATGACAGCCCAACTGACTAAGATTGTGACATAAGAAGTGGCAATATAGATCACTGGGAAAAGGAGGACTATTCAATAAAGGTACTATACAACTAAATATTATGTGGAAAATAGTAAAATTGGATCCCTCAAACCACACACAAAAATCAATTCCACATCGATTCAAGATTTATATATGAAATGCATCCTTTAAAAATTTCAGAAGATGGAAAAGTATTTTTTTCTCCTTAGGGGAAAACAATCTGAAGAAACACAAAACGTGAACCACAAGAAAGATTGATATATTTAATTATACTAAAATTAAGAATTTCTCATCAAAAAATGGTAAAAGGATAAGCCACAAACTGGGAGAAGATATATGCAACACATATACTCAGAAAAATGAATATACAGAATATATAAGAAATTCCCAAAAATAATCAAAGACCAACAGAAAAATGGGCAAAACAAATATTTCACACAAAAGGAAACACAAAAAACATGACAAGGTTTTAGAACTCATTAATATTCAGGAAAATATATATTAAAACCTTATTAAGATAACACCTTACATCCACTAGACTGGTAAAAATTAAGATGAATAATATCCAGTTTTGAAGAAGAGGTAGATTAAAAGAAATTTTCATACATGACTAAACAGGAGAATAAGCTAATTTGATCTCTTTGGAAAACAATTTGCACTATCTTGAGGTTAAACATTTCATACCCTGTTTTTCAGCAACTGTGGATATATAGACTCTAGAGAAACTCTGCTTATATACACCAGGAGAGGTATATAAGAATATTCACAACAGCACATGACACCGTTGATCATCTCTTTCTTGAACTATTTTCTTTCACTAATTTCTATGACCTCACTCCCTTGATTTTCCTCCTTTCTCACTGTTCCTTCTCAGTCTCCTTTGCTGGCTTTTCCTTATCTTCATCCCTCTAAACATTGGAATACCTCATGTTTTGGTTTCTTCTGTCTTCATGCATATTTCCAAATGACTTCATTCAGTCCTATGGCTTTACCAGTCACAAGCTCCAAACTCCACCCTGAATGCCAAAGTCCCATAGTCAACAACCTATTCAACATTTCCACTTGGACATCTTGGAGTGTGGAAGTCAGTCAGCTATTTAGAAATATTCCTGCTTTTCCTAGCACTGCACTTCCCCACCCCTTTTGAAATAGGTGTGGCCACATGAAATAAGCATGGTCAATCAAATGTAAGCAAAATGAAACAATTTCCAAATAATACTAGAGATCTATTTTACTCTCAAAGTTATTATAACTAAACAAAATCCCCAACCTACACTTCTCTTATCCTCCACCATCTCACAAATGGATTCGTCCTGTTGCTCAGGCCAAATTCTATGAGTCATTCTACTTCTTTCATGTCCCTCCTCCAACTACAGCCAATTCATCAGCAAGTCCTACAGCTTTGCTTTCAAAGTAGATATCAAAACTGACTATTTCTCACCACCTCTACTGCTACTATCCTTGTTTGAGCCACCAATACCATATTGGAAAACTGTGTTGGTCTTCTAACTAGTCCCTTCATTTGTAATCTCTATACCACAGGCCTAAGGTCTGCTATACCATCTGCTCCTGCCTACCCCCTGCCCTCACTCTCCTGTTCTCTAAAGATACTCCAACCACATGGGCCTTCCTATTTCTTTGAACGTGCCATATTCAAGGCCTTTACACGTGCCATTCGTTTTTGGCTGGCCCATTTTTTCTAATCATTCAGGTCTCTGCTCAAACATCACCTCCTCAGAGAGGCTTTTCTCATCACCATACCTAAAATACCCACAAAACCAGTCAGTTTACATGACAGTTATCAATTTATTGTTCCGAATTCATTCTTCATTGTCTGCTCTTCAAACATGGAGTTAGGTCCCTTAAATACCTTTTTCTAGCTACCATGATGTTAATTAAGCTTTATAAGTAGGGAATACTAGAGAGATATTACAACAGGACAGGGTTCTCTTTCCTGGCTGTGTTCCCTTAGCAGGCTCCTACAGTGTAAGCAGGTTCTCTAGCACCTAGCTCTTACAACGCTGACAAGAATGGTGGTCAGCACTCAAAGGCCAGCAGCTTTCCCTGGCACTCTCTCTCCTTTGGGAGGTTTCAAAACAGAGCATCTCTAGCAAGACATTTCCCAATGAACAGCTTTCTAGGGTACTCTAGAGCAGATGCTGACAAGCTTTTTCTTAATGGGTCAGACAGTTAATAATTTAGGCTTGGAGATCATAACATTTTAACTCTACTTTTATAGTAAAAAAGCAGCTATAGATATGTAAGTAGTCTGGGCATTGCTGTTTTCAATTGAACTTTATTTATAAAACAGACAGCTGGCAAATGGGCTATAGTTTGCCAACCCCTGCCCTAGAGGGCATATTTCCCAGCAAATTTTGAAGGCTGGGTTTCAAGTAAGTTCCACCAGTGCACCACCAATGGTTTCTCTGCCATTCAATGAGACATGGCCATACTCTCTCCAACAAGCTCAGGATCTTATCCTTGGGGGAAAGGGTTCATACTTGGGTACTCTATCTCAGCCTTATCTGTAGTAGCTGCTTCTGTAATCATTCCTATACTCCTTATAGTTTTCTTTACTCAAATTTCCCTGATACAGTCAGTAATTCTATTAAAGTTTCACTGTTGAAAATACCTGCGGGTTCTGTTTTCTGTCTAGACCCTAACAGATATACCCTCTACTTACCCTACTTTATTTTCTTTACGGTACTTATCACTAACTGAAATTATTTGTGTTTGCTTTTTTTTTTTTTTTTTTTTGAGACAGGGTGTCGCACTATGTCACCCAGGCTAAAGTGTAGTGGCCTAATCACAGCTCACTGTAACCTCAGACTCCTGGGCCCAAGCAATACACCCACCTCAGCTTTCCAAGTAGCCAGGACTACAGGTGCATACCACCATGCCAACTTAATGTTTTATTTATTTTTGATTTTTTGTACAAACTGAATTTCCCTATATTGCTCAGCCTGGCCTCAAATGCCTAGGCTCAAGTGATCCTCCCACCTCAGCCTCTTGAGCAGCTGGGAACACAGGCTGGCATCACCACACCTGACTTGTGTTTTTATTTATAATTTTTTACCACTTGAATGTAAACTCCATGAAGGCAGGAATTTTGATTCATAATTTAGTGAATTTCTAGTATCTAACACATTGTGAAGTCATAATATAGTCACAACAAATATTTGTGACTGACTAAATGAATCTTTGGCCAAATGGACCAAATTATATTTTTAGAATTTCGACTCTTTGATTACAACAAATGGAGATGAATGTCTCTTGCTTACACCTGAGCTTTCTTTCACATACTCCCACTTATTCACTTCACTCGTATCATTCCATATCCGTGCTTATGGTGTTCCTTCAGTCTCCACCCTAAAATTAGTAACTTCTTTGTGTGCAAAAATTCCACCTTACTGCCATTTAAACCCGTGAAAGGCTCAAGCCATACAACACAGAACTCTCTCTAAACATTTTACAAGGGACAGAAAGCTACTAGAGTGGGGTGGGAGAGATTGGTTTCTCCATAAACCTTTCCCACAAATGCTGACAAGATTCCAAAGAGTAGTAACAGCTGTTACTGCCCAAGTTAACCTTTGTGCACTAACCTTTTCGCACTGTTTAGAACAGCAGTCCCCAACCTTTTGGGCACCAGGGACCGGTTTCATGAAAGACAATTTTTCCATGGAACTTGTTGTAGGGGGAAGAGTTCAGGCAGTGATGCCAGCAATGAGGAGGGGTTGTAAATACAGATGAAGCTTCCTTTGCTCACCTGCCACTCACCTTCTGCTGGACAACCAGTTTCTAACAGGTCACGGACTGGGACAGGGACTGGTCCGTGGCCCAGGGGTTGGGGACTGCAGGTTTAGAACACTCAAAATACTCCTACTAATAACTTAACACTTCAGATCCATCACGTTAAAACACTTTTCAAATTTGTAACTTTAACAACCAGTCTACCATCAACTATTTCTTCTGAGTCTTTAGCTCATTCTCTCTCTCTCAAATAAAAAATACTTGCAAACAAATCTTTGAATGAATCTTTCAACTTTTCTGCAGGCTCATTTAAGTTGAATTTTGCCCCTACCCTGCCGCACTTGTAGTCTTTCTTATTGTTTGTTTTGGAATACTAAAACAATGCAATGGTTGCTGAGATGTTCAAAACAATACTATCATAGTACGCCGGAAAGTCTAAGGGCCTATGCTCAAATTCATCCAAAACAGAAAAACACTGGAAAAATTCTGTTTTTGCTCCCTCTACCTCCTATGTCCTATTCATCTCCGCTGATGAGAGGAATAGCGAAGTACAGATTGCCAAAGGACACAAAAAGGTGGAACAGATAAGTATGAGATCTTCAGTGGAAATCACTTGGTCTTACCAAGCTATCTGAAGAACAGCAACAAAGGTAAGAACACTGGCAAAAGAATGACCTTCCAGTTCTTTCCTTCTTTTATAATGCTGCACTTCAGCTTACACGGATTATCAAATTTCATTAACAGTAAAGACTGGTCTTCACTATATAGCAAGAACTTCCATTTAATCTCCACAACCTGTCTCTGAATATCAAGTTTCCCCAGTTGCTTCCAAGCTAAACATGTGCCCCTTCTTTAGGACCCTGTTACATTTAAAATAGTTTTAAGTTGTCCAACAGTACAAACTCTGTCTTTGATTCTGGCAACAAACTCTCTACCAAAGCCAAGAATAGATATATAACAATAGGAAATATTAAAAAAAAAAAAAAAAAAAAAGAATTTTTTTCCAGGAGATTAAGTGGAAAATGGAAAAATGTACAATGTTTTTTTAAAGATACTCTGGACCTAAAGATGCTTCTATTATTCTAGAGTCAATAGCAAATTTAGTATAATTTTGTTGCTCAGAACATTACATCTATATTTAATGGTGAGAATGAGGGTACTACTTCACTTTTCAATTTTGTCATATTGCAAGTGTCAAGGAAAACTAAACCTGTACGTCTTAGTGATATTAAGCCAAGCTTTCCAAAATGCAGTTGGTAAGAGTTTCTTTCCTTGTTTTACACTCAAGCTAGAGAAATAAATTATTTTCCACCAGTGGAAAAAAAACTGCATAAAAGATTGTCTGGTTCCCAAAACATCTGCTTCTTCTAAAAGTTCTCAGTAAGATTTTCACTCAGATAGCATAAATGTGAAATTAACAGAAGTACAGCACAACAAGCTTGAAGGAAACCAGAAACAACCATAAATATAAAAGATAAGAGGAACTTATTTTGGTTTGTCATCCTACCATCATTGTTTAATTAAAGTTTTACCTTTCAGTGTTAACACTACTTTTAGAAAAATCTGTAGAGAGCAAAAGTAACAGACAGCTGCCCTAAGGAACCAGGCTTAGTCCTAAAAACATTAATCCAGAATTGTCAACTAATTTGGGGAAGCCAACATTTTGGTATGAAACTAAATATGATGCCAATCTTTATTAAGTTTAGTGCTATTGATGGGAGACTGATTTGGGACCTCAGAAATCTGTTAGTAATCCCATCTCCAATCCTGGCTAGCTGTATAATTATGGATAAGTAACCTGTTCAAGCCTCAAATCCTCATCTATACAAAGATGAGGCTAACCTTGATGATCTCTAAGATTCTTTTCAAACATAGTTTTATCTTTATCATTCCCACCGCTCCCATTACATTTTCCAGGAACTTCATTCATTCATCAAACATTTATTAAACACCTACTGGGTCTATGGCAAGACACTGACCTCAGTGAGTTTACACTTTGATTGTTCCATAGGCATATTAGAAAATGAGCAGTTAAAACATAAGCTTAGCCTTAATAATGGGATAAATAAGAGTGATTAAGTGGCTTATTTGATTTAGAAGTCACAAAATGATGCATTTATGGATCAGTATGAAACTCCACATTCGATACCACTCAGAAAACAAGAATGTTATTAAAATATTTTGGTTAATGAGTACTTATTAGATCTTCCACTGCCATAATACCATTTAATTAAAACTAACTGCCAGCATATTTAGGCACCATTTCTAGGGAGTAAAAACCAGAAGGCTTGTCCAGCCAAAAAGGTACAATAAAGTCGGCTTGGGTGGGGAGAGAATCTCAATCCAATTTCTAACATGAATATGTGGCTGAGTAACAGTCTGTGCTGATCCATCCCTGTCAACTTTTAATCCTTCTGACTGATGAAAAGCATGAGACATTTGTTTATTTTAAGCACATGCTGGTGGTTGGCTTCCTTATTTTCACCTTTCTTTGTACAACCGTACAGAATTCATCAAATGCTTAATCCATACATTTGCACAATGCCCCCACCCTTGGGGTAGGAGCCTAATAAGATAACCCAGTTGCCCATGTTGACCATATGAAAATTAAATTCTAGAATAAAGTGCTAAAAATAAACAAATGACACTAACACAACGCAAAATATGGTATTATAATAGTGAAAACTTCATGTACTCAATATCGTGCTCCCTGTTAAGATAAAAGTAAATAAAACTAAGAGTTCCTACAACAGGAAAGGAACAGAAAAGAAAGGGAGGAGGAAGAGAGATAACATTGACTCAGCACTTAACAGGTGCCAGGCACCATGCAGGTAGTTTTTACTTATTCTTCTCAAGAACTCTACACATGAAAATATGCCCAAATAGGTGATTGTCTACAATAAGAGAAAGCCTTCATAAAATGATTCCAACAGCCTAAGAGTGTATTCTAATATGAATGCGCTGTTGGTATAAATAATTATTCTGCCTAGAATCTTCACATTTGGAACTAGAAGGTCACCTAGGCAACCCATCCATCTTATGGATGACTCAATTTAAGCCAGACAAGCTAAGGGGCTTGACTAAGGTCATCCTTGTTTAAAAGAGATGAGATCAAACCAATAATCAAGGCATCCACATACCACCCTGCTAGTTAGTAACTGTTCAGTGAAATTTAGAGATTACTAAGTTACTGAACACCAATTAGCACTTTTATTATAATAATCATAAAATCCGATTATACAAATGGCCCAGAATCTACAAACAATAATTTGCCATTTTCTATGAACCTGCATTTGAACATATTTGCCTATTTCCCTGATTGCTCTACTCATAAAGATCCCAGATGCAAAGCGGTGTGCGGGGTGTGTGTGTGTGAGGGGGGGAGAATCAGGTCACTGAGGTAAAGATTTCTTCTTATAAACCCCTGCGCTGACGATCCTGGACCGAGGCTCCCTGTCCCCTCCGCGATTCGATTCGTATAACCCGTGAGTCCGGCGGGAGGACGGAGGATGAGTGTGCAGTAATGTGGCTCCCGCGCCCTCGCCTCGTCGGTTCCCCTCGCCCCTCCGGGCCGGTTCCGAACGCTGACCCCACCGGACCGGACCGTTACAGGGTTACCAGGGCCGCGACGCCCGCGCGGGCCGCCCCTCCCCCACCGCGGCCTGAGGCGAGCGGCGCCGGCCCGGCCCCCGCGGCTCCCCGCGCGAACAATACAGGGGGTCCCCCGCCAGGCCGAACGCCAAGGCCCCGCGCCGCGGGCCTCGCAGAGAGCGTCGAGCTGCAGGCCGCAAAAGACAACCACGCGGGAGACAGACAGAGGAGGCGGTTAGTCAGGGCGCTGTGGCCCGACCGTACCTGGCTCCAGGTGATGAATTCGTTGGTATGGGTTTCCTCCACAAGCGTCCACAGCTTGCTGAGGAAAGCCGGCACGTTCGAACTCTGCTTCATTGTTAGCGCGGCGCAGGGATTCCAAATTCTACACCCGAACGCGACGATAGCGGTGGCGGCGGCAGCTGCTCCCCGAGAACGCCCACAACGCAGGCGCAGCAGATCTCCGGCCCCGCCCCCCCAGCTCCGCCAGGCGCGCAGCTCCGCCGGGAGGCCGGGCGGCCGCACGTGACGGACAAGTCTCTGTGCTCCGCCCAGGCGCAGTGGTCCCGCGCCGATCCCGTTCCTGGCCAATCCCAGAGACCGACCGCAGGACAGAGAAAAGCGATTGGATGCTGCATACGCGGAGGGGTGGGAGCAAAAGAGGGCGCTGCCATCTCATTCGCTGTTTGTACAGGAGCCTTCACAGTAGCGGCTCAGGAGACAGTGTTTGGTTGTTTCACGTGGAAACGGCTTAGGGTTTCTGGGTTGTGGCTAGGAGGGTACAAAAAGTCTTCAGGGTCCTTTGAGTCATACGTTTGTCAGGCAATGTGTGGTTTGCACTAGTCTACAGAAAGGAATAATTCAGACAGGGAAAAAAACATAAGCTTTCAATCATGATGTGCTAGGCCCCGCAATTAAACTGTCTTAAAAATAAACAACCTTGTACGTAAATTTTCACTGGGAGAAAATGGCACCTTTCAAATATGTTTATCAAAAAGAGGAGTTTAAATAATAAATCGCTACTAAGCGTATGTTACTGCAAACCAGGAACTGTAATGGGCTTGTCACATGCTGTTTTTAATTCAACAGACAAGTGCCTACTGTATGCCCAGCGTAAAAAAGGTCTCATTTATACTATTTTAGTCAATTAAAATAATTGTTCCTGCATGTACTTTACATATACATTCTTGTTTGCCTGAGATAGTTTGGTATAGTGGAAAAAAATAGTGGACAAGGAGTCAATACATCTGAGTTTAGACTCAGCTTCATGAACTTTATACTATAAAATTACACTGGTACCATGTCATATAGAGCAATTATTTAATCTATTAGTGCCAGTTTTTCCTGTTTCTTCACTGGGGATAAGAATACCTTTTCACCCATTAAGAGTGGCTTTAATAACATAATAGCTGTGAAAGTGCTTTGAAAATATGAAGAAGTTTACAAAATTAAACTTTAATTTTTTTATAAAGGTCAACCTGTGAATACAAAAATGTATAAGCAAGTCTGAGATAACAACGCTTTATAACATAGGACTGATTTACTTCCTGAGTATACGTAAAATACCGTAGTACATTTAAAAATAAAATATACAGTATCTTCCAATAAGCAAATATTTATTGAATACTACCTTTGTCTCCTGCACCAGTCTGTTTGCTGAAGCACAATCAGATATGTGGAGGTATACATGTAATAAAGGAATTAATATTTGATGAGCTTTTATACTCTTATATATGCCCAAGACTTCATATAATATCTCATTGACTCTTCACAGCAACCCAATGAACTAGGTCTTCTTATCCCATTTTTTGAATCAAGATTCTAAGACTCAAAAGTTGATTAATTTCCCTATAGTCACACCCAGTAAATGGGAGAGGGTATTTACACCCAGGCTTTATTAAACTCAAAAGCCTGTGTTCTTTTCATTGTACAATGATGGCGTGCTTTCAAAGTTCAAGATACTTCTATTCTAATTCAAAAAACAAGATAAATACAATAATCAGCAATCATTAATATTTTTAAAAAGAGCTAAATGTATAAAGTGAGTACTAGATAAGGTAAAGACAGAGGTTTGTAAGTTAAGGTTGTTAGGAGAGAATCCATGGAGGTTAGATACTTTAAACTGGGTCTTGAAATACAAATATATTTGGATGGCTAAATGGAAGCTGCAGAATGAACAAAAACCTGGAGGCTAGTGAGCATAACCATGCCTGTCTGTGGACGGCAACAGCTCAGGAGCTAAGATTGGTAGTGTTTGAGAGGGAAATGTGGCCTACTTTCAAGGCATATTTTCATCTAAAAAAGGTGTGGTTAAATACAAGAAGAAACTCCTCTTTCAGCATTTAATCTGTACAATTATAGGGTTGCGCTTAGTAGGATCCTGTACTTAGTTTAATGTTCCGCTGTCATCATGTTGAAATTCTTAATTTTTGAACAATGGATGACCCTGCATTGTCATTTTGCACTAGGTCACACAGAACCATAGATGGTTCTGCTTCCACTATATGGCATCTTATAGATAAGTTTGAGACCAGTGATTCTCAAACTTAAGCATGTATCTGAATCACTTGGAGAAGGGAGCCTGCCAATATTAAATAAATGAACAAATATCACTTATAAGGTAGTATTTGTAATACTCATAAGACAGACTAAGGGGATATGTTATTAACCAGATAAAGAAACCCTGGCATCAGAAAATTTGATAGTGTTACCTAAAATCACCTGAGTAAGGTTGGAATTGAAACCATGTCTTTCACAGTCTGAAACATATGCTTTTTTACTTTATATCATTGTGCCTCAAATTTTAGTGTAATCAAAATCATCTGGATAGCTTCTTAAAAAATAGATTGCTGCTTTTGCACTCATTTCATTCTGTAAGTCTGGGGTACAGGCTAAGAATTTGTACTTCTAACAGGTTCCCAGATGATGTAGACGCTGCTAGCCGTGGGACCACATGTTGAGATTCACTGTTATGGAGGAAAAATTAGTAAACTGACCTTCTCTTGCTAACAAGGGAAACTTTTACCTCTTAACAAAATCCAATCCAGACCTTCCAGGAATAATTTAAACTAATTTAAACTGTGTTTTCTTTCTCTATGAACTTTATCATTCATATTATTATATTAATAATTAATAAACTTTCTGAAAAATTAAGTATGACTATAGAATTTGGGGGGAAGAAAATCATAATTATTGGCTTGTTTATACTTATTTATAAAACCGAGATAGGAAGAAAACCAAACCAAGCTTTATCTCACAATTATTTCCGACATATAATACACCACAAATATCAGAAGAAACAGATTTGAGCCAGTGTCAATGATTTTGACAGGTTTACAATATTAGAGGATAAAAATGTCACTTTCTTAAAGGAGTGCCTCCTATTGATTTCAATTTAAAAAGTTGGAGCATTTCCATGGCTCATTTGCAGCCTGAAGGGTAAGGTTTAGAAGATTGAGAATAACGTTAGAAAATATGAGTGATCTGGACCTTTACCTAGGAAATAGAAAAGCATATTGGGGACCAACGTGATACTTCAAAGCATCTAATTCAGATTGCCAGAAATTCTATACAATCAATTATGCAAAACTGAGTGGAATCAACAGTGCAAACAGAATTGGCTTTTAAAGATTATAGATTATTTTCAAGGATAGGGTGACTGAAGCCAAAGGTGAACTACATAGAGGTTTCCACCTACTTTCCCATCTGGACAAAGTGTTGATTTTCTTCAATTTTGGAATGACATAGGAGACCTTATGCAAATCACTTAACATTTCCCAGCCCTAGTTCCTCATATATAAAATGTGAATGAAAATATTGCTATACTCACTTTCCAGGGTGGGTTTGAAGATCAAATAAATTGCTTCTTTCTCCAGTCCACTTCCATGATCTTTACAGATAACTTTCTAAAACACAAATCTGAAAAAGTCATTTATTGACTTAAAATCATTCAGTGATTTCCCATAATTTCCAGATCCAAACCTAAGATGGCATAAAAGCCCTTCTGTGATCTGATGCCACCTACCATTCCAGTCATTGTCTACCACATTTCACAAACACCTTACCCTTAGCCACACCCAGTTGCTTGTAGTTACCTTACTGGTCATGTTCTTTCACACCTTGTGTATTTCAACACAAGAGGCTGTTGCCTCTTCCCCATTTTCCCCCAGTTTCCTCCCTAACCTTCAAAGTGAAGTACAATTCTATACTGACATCACTTCTTTTGTGAAATCTTACTTGGCAACCTTTATTACACATTTATTGCATCATGTTGTAATTATTTATTTCCATTTTTTCATACTAGCCTGTGAAACTCCTTCAACATAAATTCTATGTCATATTTATGTCTGTTCATGTACGATGACTTTTAAAATGACTCTACAATGCCTGGTGTATATGTTAAACTCTCAATAAATACTTGTTGAATTAATCAATGAATACATGAACACATAAGTGCTAACCATCAGTTTAGTCTTCCATGACTGCCAAATCTGGATTAGTTCCTCCTATATGCTCCCCTAGATCCTGAAGCCTGACCTTCATAGTATTTACCACACGGCTGCTGCCCACTTAATTTGCAGCAACCCTCACTAGACTGACAGATTGTGCTTGCATTGCTCACTAAACAAAGTGCAATAACATAAGAACTGCTCAATAAATATTTTTTTGAACGAATAATTTTAGCTTTTTGAAATCCTTTGGATAATATGTACTCTACCTAATAAGAAAACTCTTATAACTTATTAAGTCTCAGTGAGTATAAACTTCTTTGTTTACAAGAAAAGAAAATGAGAAGAGCTTAAGGAATAGTTCAACTGAGAGGCATATGAATGAGAAGCTATCAGTACTACGCAAATATCAGAATCCTGGAAATGCCAGACATTAATGGAATGTCATAGAGGCGCTGTTTTGAGGTCATTTATGTCTTTGAAACAAATGACAGTGGCAAAATGCTTAAGTATCCTTGGATAAGCTTTTGACTAAGTGAAAAACTAGAAGACTGAAATTTTTAAAGAAGGAAATTCTTAAATTTTTAAAGAAGGTCAAAGAAGAATCTTCCTTTCTCAAAGGCTACAACTTGTATGCAAAAGACATTGGCCAAAAGAGCTTTATACATGGGAAACGTGTTAGTACCACTTGTACCAGGCTTAGGCTGGGATTGCTCTACATTAAACCTCCATTCTATGCCAAATTTGCTAGAATGCAGTTAGTCACTCAACAAGGTGACAAACTAGTCCAGGTTTGCACAGGACTTTTCCAGAGTTATTACTGAAAGTCCTATACCCCAGTTACTGCGTTAGCACCAGGCAAACCAGGATGTGTAGTCACCCTAACTCCAGCCTCTTCCAGTTATTGATGTTGGACAGAAAGCAGAGGCTCATTAAGCTAAGCAAGATATTGCAAAGCAGATAAAGATAAAGATATATTTAAAAGATATTGTAAAGCATCCTTATGTAGATAAGGATCTAAAAATTTTAATGCATTTTTTAGCCTTTTTAGAATCAGTGTGGATGTACTCTTTCAAAAGCACCCCAACAGCTAGCTGATAAATAGAAGGAATCTGTATCCCGTAACTCAAGGTCCTCATGAAGGCTCAGACACATGCAGAGGGATGTTGATAAGAAAGAACACTTAAGGCTAAAAAACTTAAAGGACTGGAAGAAATAGGAAAATGTAGTGGATTAGAGAAATGGCCTACAATAGCATTTTATTATTTCCACTAGAATAGAATCACGTTAGAGCTCCAGTTTCTACTCCTCTGAAACTGGCCTTGTCCAAGTAGAAGTAGCATCCAAGATAGAAGGTGTTTGGAGTTCATTTTTCTAGACAATAGGGTTTAAGTGGTTGTGTTATTCAAATAATTTGATAATGAAAATCTTTAAGTCCCCTCAAAGATTAAATGAGCCTAGTTATATGAATTGAATATAGAAGTCATTGAATACAGAAGTCCTACTCATACCTTGAATATTAGATTAACTGGAAAAATTGATTTTGGTGACAGGGCAGCCCACTGTCACAGCTATGTGTCATGATCTGAGAGGTATGTAAGGAGAGTTGGCAATCATTGGAACATTTCATCTCTTTAAAGTGCAGCTGAGTACTATGAGCAGCATCCACATACCAGCTATAAAGAAAGATGTCTTTTTTAGTCTGTGTGCTCACAGTGTGGTGCAGTATAGTAGAGATCAAATAAAGGCTTAGGCTGCCACTTTCTTAAGAAGGCATCCTAAGGATAGAAATGAATGAATTCTGACCTTCCAGAGAAAACTCTGGCATTGTCTGAATCAAAGAGTTGCTAGGACACATTAAAGAATTGCTAATTAGTGGCAGAACTCTTGACCTATAAAGCCCTTATATATGGTGATTATTGGATTTGCTATAATTTACTTTAAAATACTACTATTTAAACAATAGTATATAACGTGATAGTTAATTGTAATCTGCACCTTGGGGAGAGTTAGTTAACATTAGGAATGCATACTCCAAGGGTGGTTAGTTAGCATATGAAAGACAAATCAAATGTCTTCCCTCTAAAGGATTTATCTTCAATTTTCTTTATCAATACCAAAAGGTTTGTTAATTAGAGTAATTGATGTGGAAATGATTTTACCTTGGTGAAATGAATGAAGTTCTGGATATGAGTCTTGACTAAAAACAGTGTATTGGCTTTCCCCACTGTTAAGTAAACTGAGAATGGAAATATCTTGAGCTAGTAGCTTATCCCTTCTGAAGGTCCCTAACCTTAGGATTCTCATAGGTTCAGTATTCAGGGAATTTGGGTGGCCTGGAGCAAAAGTAAAAATAGAGGCTCACATACCAAATTTCAGAACATTTACAGATCACAAATGAAGTTAACAAAGTGTCAAAATATATTGTATTTTCCTATCTTGGCAAATAAATCTTCATAATAACAAAATCAAAAGATATGTGTAAAGTCATAGTTTTCATAAGACACTAGGTTGGTAAGGTTGGCAAAATGTTTTTTTAAAATAAATTTTGATCCAAGAAGATTAAATTTAATTATTGTTGTCTGGTGTTCTGTTGATGGAGCAGTGGTGTTTTAGACAAATAACAAAATAAAGACATAATTCATAGATCATTATATACTTATTCCATATAATTATTTTTTCTTCCCTTTATTTCAGCAGAGTGAGTCAAGTTATTACCAAGATTGTCATATAACCTATGTTCTATCAATGATAGTGAGCAAAGTATTAAAAATGTAATTGTATTCAAAGTCCAACTGAATCTGAAAACCAAATTTGAATGTATTTTATAAAATGTTATTTAAAATAAATGTTAAAAATTGAAAAATTAAAGCTATATTAATGTTCTAAGTCATAAGACATTTAGAAATGGCATAAAATTAAAGATTAAATGTAAATTATAATTAATAAATTTAAAATCAAAATAATTTACATAAATTTGGTATTTTAAATTTAACCTTTTGAAAATATGATCAAATTGTATTAAATGCTTAGAAAAACAAACTTTTCTTTCACTCTGAAGCAGCTTCCATCTCTGACATAGGCAGCAAGTAGCACAATCTATAAACCTTGTGTTTCAAGGGGGAAGCGTTTTCCTGGAGCCCTCACTGGAGTGGTGTTTATGGCTTCACTATGCCACACGGAGTGCTGGATCCCAAGTGATAGAGGTGACTATTTGTTCCTTCATAAATTTATTTATTTAGTTTAATTTTTTTTTTGAGACAGAGGCTCACTCTGTTGCCCAGGCTAGAGTGCCGTGGCGTCAGCCTAGCTCACAGCAACCTCAAACTCCTGGCCTCAAGCAATCCTTCTGCTTCAGCCTCCTGAGTAGTTGGGACTACAGGCATGCGCCACCACGCCCGGCTAATTTTTTCTATATATTTTTTGTTGGCCAATTAATTTCTTTCTATTTTTAGTAGAGATGGGATCTCGCTGCTCTTGCTCAGGCTGGTTTCGAACTCCTGACCTTGAGTGATCCACCCTCCTCGGCCTCCCAGAGTGCTAGGATTACAGGCGTGAGCCATCGCGCCCGGCTCATAAATTTACTTTTTGTATGTGTTTATAATATTCAGGGCCCTCTAAAGTGTTGGGCTGCAGGCAGAGACTCGTCTTCCTACAATATAAAGGTAATACCACTACTTACAGTAGATTTTGTCACCTGACTCTGTCTCAAAAGTTAGCAGAATCCTGCTGTTACAATCTTTT
>CAUYPO010046234.1:0-10995 GCA_963574435.1 Cheirogaleus major
TGGCATCAGCCTAGCTCACAGCAACCTCAAACTCCTGGGCTCAAGCGATCCTCCTGCCTCAGCCTTCCAAGTAGCTGGGACTACAGGCATGCGCCACCATGCCCAGCTAATTTTTTCTACATATTTTAGTTGGCCAATTAATTTATTTCTATTTTTAGTAGAGATGGGGTCTCGCTCTTGCTCAGGCTGGTTTCAAACTCCTGAGCTCAAATGATCCGCCCACCTCGGCCTCACAGAGTGCTAGGATTACAGGCGTGAGCCACCACGCCCAGCCTGAATAATTCTTAATACTTTCAAAAAGGATTTGAAACTAGAAAACATGTAGAACAGAACAGTTAAAGTGAACGTCAGAAAAAGAATCACAAACATGTACAAGAAAGGTTTAAGTCATAGTTCTGATTTATTGGGAATTAAGTCACATCATTTAGCTGTGGACCTAATGAAAATTAGAGGGAAATCATAGGCCCTAGTTCTCTCTTAAGAGAGAGAACTGTCTGAAAGAGGAGGAAGTATATGAGGTCTTCAGGAGTTACAAAATTGATAAAAATTTGTCATGTAGATCTTTATGAAAAAAAGAAAGAGAGATGTGAGACTTTTCGAGAATGGTTTTATAGAGGATTAAAAATATCCATGTGGCTATTGTTTTTATCAACCCTAGTTGAAAGAAAAAGATACAATATTAAGTAATATACCTAAATTTTAGCCTTATGGAACTGCTTACAGTCCTGAACATTTTCCTCTTGCCTTTGCTAATGCCCTCCCCTATCTCAATCCAGTAGGCAAAATACCTGTTCATCTTTTAAAACTCAGACTGTTAAATGATTAATCAGTTCCTCTATGAAGGCTTTCTTGGTTGCTTCTCTCCCCAATACATGAAATTTTTTCCTTTCTAATGCCATAGTGCCCTGTATAGTCATCTGTCGTTGTACCCATGATACTTTAATGCCCTCATGTGTTCTCCCTCTCCCTCTTATGCCCCTTTGGCATAAGGACCATCTTCAGGCTTGTATCCACAGCATTTTATAATAATGCTTAATAAATGTTTACATATAAATATGTTTATATGAAATAAGCATGTGTATGTATATTATATATGCTCATATAATGTTTGAATGTTTAAATTATTGAATGAAGGGTATTTTGCTTTCTGATGCATTCTCTACATGGCCAGAGGAATAGTATCTTAGTCTCTTCAGGCTGCGGCAACAAAATACCATAGACTGGGTAGCTCACAAATAACAGAAATTTATTTCTCATAGTACTGGAGACTAGGAAGTCCAAGATCAGGGTACCAGCAGATTCTGTGTCTGGTGAGGACCTGCTTCTTCATAGAAAGCCATCTTCTCGGCCGGGCGTGGTGGCTCACGCCTGTAATCCTAGCACTCTGGGAGGCCGAGGTGGGCGGATCGCTCAAGGTCAGGAGTTCGAAACCAGAGTGAGACCCGTCTCTACTAAAAATAGAAAGAAATTAATCGGCCAACTAAAAATATATAGCAAAAAATTAGCCGGGCATGGTGGCGCATGCCTGTAGTCCCAGCTACTCGGGAGGCTGAGGTAGGAGGATCGCTGGAGCCCAGGAGGAGTTTGAGGTTGCTGTGAGCGAGGCTGACGCCACGGCACTCACTCTAGCCCGGGCAACAGAGTGAGACTCTGTCTCAAAAAAAAAAAAAAGAACATAGGATAAATGGCGTACAGGAAGAGAGGAACCAGCGGTTTTCTTGGCCTTGCATTATAGGAAAGCAAACAGAATAAGAAGTTCTTAGTTGTTGAGGTTAGGGCACTCATTCCACACCCCAGGAGCTTCGCATACTGTTTTCCATTACATGACTAGCAAATGGAAAATTACGTATGGAAATGGCTTCTTTTTTTGCTCCCATCTAAAATATTTCAAATTCTAAACTTGAATTTGATTTATTGGGTAAGAGGCTCCATACAGAAACACAAGTATATTACAAAACATGAGTTATGTTAATGAAGTTGGTTTCTGTAAAATGTTAGTCACAGAAGGAATAATACATTTTAAGGAAAGAAAAACACTTCTGTTCCTTACCTATAACAGCTTGTCTATAAGCATCTTTAAATCGATTGAGGTAATACCTATTTGCTGAGTTAACTCCATCTTTCATAACTCCTGCTAACTTCCTTTCTCCTGTCCTTGTAAAGTCACCCTGTTAAACAAAAAGGCATTTTGACCATTTATTCAAACACAAGAATGTTCTCCCAAAATCAGTTGTGGGCTTTCAGTTCAAGACTGGAATTCTACAGGCTTTTATAATTTCCAAACTATAACTTTTATAATTTTCAAATAGTGTAGTTAAATTAAAATATCTACTAGTATTTGACTCTAATCCAAGTATGTCAAATAATTAAACATTTGTGGCTATTTGTGGCATCAGGTCTTCACAGTTAGATAGTGCTTTAGGGTAAAGCCATTTTTGGCAAATTGTAGAATTTCTAGAATTCACAGGTCAAAACCAATTATATAACAAACACAAAAACAATAAAGATTTCAAGCCTCAAATTGGTATAATATTCAAAAACCAAATTTCTGATGTATGAAATGTGGACAGTTCCCTAGAGTTTATTACAATAGGCTTTAACCTGTGTGTATATGTGTAGATGTGGATAGAGAGCAAGACCAGGGGTTTCCATACCTCAGTGAATATTACAATCACCTGTAGAATACAATGAAGATTTAAATTGTTTTGCTTCTCTTGCTTTTCACAACAAAGGTGTCAGAGGAAGTCCCTAGAGAGGTGGTGACTTAAACTTGAGGTAAGGAAGGTATAGTCTCTTTTTCCTCATTCGAACCCTACTATTTCTACCGAAGTCAATCTCAGAAATCTCAGGCCTTGTTCTAAATCTGACAGTTTAGGAAGAACATGCTGCCAATTAGGCCATTCACAGGGAATATTAGTGTAACAATGAGTACCTATTACAGAAGAGAGAGTCATGCATGCTGAACCCAAAGAAGTTTAAATTCAAGGGGAAAAAAAAGTATTTCTCTTATTAAACAATAACTGGTACAAGGACTTCTAAAGTTTACTTTCCTTATTTAATAAAATGCTTTTGATATTTATCACTCAACCAAAAAGAGAGACTATCTGATATCTGTTGAGTCCTTGATGGTACGATTTGTTATAAGAAATATCCTGAAATGAACCATTACCTTAAAGAATGATTAATGTAAACCTAATTTAAACTAATTCAACCACTTCCTATTGCCCACAAAGGACAATGCCCTCAGAGGGACTATTTAGTTACTAGGGACTATATTTTACATTTAATTTAAAATTCTGTAAAGACTAGCTCTGTAGGATCTTCAAAAGACTTTATTTACAATAACAGTATTTTTTGTTATTATAACCCACATTTCTTCAGCATTTACTATGATGCATTAATTAATATAATCCCATGACAATCTTTTGAACTAGGCCTAGTATTACTCCCATTTGACAAATGAGACAGGTTAAGCAACTAGTCCCAGGTCACAGAGCTTTTAAGAGGCAGGGCTGGGATACAAACTCAGAGAAGACAAAGTATCATACTGGGGGCCTAATCCCACCAGTAGACATGTTTTGCCTATATACAATTTTTTTTTTTTTTTTGGAGACAGAGTCTCGCTCTGTTGCCTGGGCTAGAGTGCCATGGCATCAGCCTAGCTCACAGCAACCTAAAACTCCTGGGCTTAAGCGATCCTTCTGCCTCATCGTCCCAAGTAGCTGGGACTACAGGCATGTGCCACCATGCCCAGCTAATTTTTTCTATATATATTTTTAGTTGTCCAGCTAATTTCTTTCTATTTTTTGGTAGAGACAGGGTCTTGCTCTTGGCTCAGGCTGGTCTCAAACTCCTGACCTTGTTCGATCCTCCCGCCTTGGCCTCCCAGAGCACTAGGATGACAGGCGTGAGCCACCGCGCCCGGCCTGCCTGTACACAATTTTGAAAACTAATCATTTCACATAAAATTCTCAATATCCAGACCCCCTTGAAAAACTGGAGGATCTGACAACACAGGACTTCACAAGAAAGAGCAAACTGGCCCCTCCTAAGGCAGCATATGCTCCTCCTCGGGTCCACACAGCCCCCCTTCTCCCTCTGATCTAATAGGTGTCCTGCTAGAGTCACATTACCTGGCCCCTGACCCCTGCCCTTAGCAAAACATTCCAGAAAGGAGTCAACTACCCAGACCTAACACCTGTAGCCTACGTACCTTTTTAACCCTGTGTCCTACAAAATGATCCACAAATGCTTGCTGCAGGTATTTACCTTCAGAGCAGCTGTCCCAGCGTACTGTCTGCTAATGGAGTCACCATTGTTAGCCCACATTATCTGGTAGATCCGATTACATTTCACAGGTAATGGCTGCTCCGGGGGCATCACACCTAATTTTTTCAGCTAAAATGAACACATTGGTGCATTAACTGTATAGGTCATTAACTGTATATGGGTCAGGAAACCATAGCATAAAACATGTACTACAGAAAAAGGAAACATATTCATATACAATTCAGGACCCTTAATTTTTAAAAATGGTCTTTTCATACTTTTTAAAAATTAAGCACTGCTTGAAAGACAGCTTTATGAAATGCTACACAGCTGAATAAATATGATGAAATATACTATTTTAATATAAGTTTTAATGTGTAGGATCATTAAATTTGCCTTTGTAGGGAATCTATCAAAAAAGCACAGAGAAACAATGGTATTATCTGATCACAGCATGACTGGAAAAAAAGAAACAGTAATAATGTTAATAGTAGCAGAGAAGTCAAGTGCCCAGGAAATGTTAACTCTGTGCCAAGGCTTTTACATAAATTATCTCATTTAATCATCATAACACACCTATGCAATCAAGACTGTAATTACCCCCATTTTAAAGATAATGAGACTGAGGTTTAGAGAGGCTAAGTTCTTTGTACAGAGTCAACACCAAGTACACGATGGAGCCAGGGCTTGAACTCAAACCTGGCTGCCTAAATGCTACATTAGAGGAACAGATTCATGTCCTCAAAGAATAGTCACAAAGTTCTATAAGAAACAAAACTAGAAACCATGCTAGGGATTTCTACCTTGGGAATTTAACATAGGGACTTTGTCATCCAGATGTTGGAAGGCTGAAAAATCCAAAAGGGGACACTAAGGTAACAAAGATGATGGAAGACAACGAAGGAAGCAGCTGTCACCCCTAGAGCTAGGGCACAAAGGGAAGACACTGGTTTTGTGGTGTCAAAGGAACCAACAAGCTGCCGACAGGAATAACACAGGTAAAGGGGCTTGTGCCTTTTTCCTCCTCTTGCCTCATCATCTTTCTTTGGCGCCCCCCTTTTGGCAAAGCCAGCTGTCTAAGCAGAAGTGAGTGCAGACTCCCAGTCCCAAACACATGGGAAGGGTGAGTTTGGCGGTGAGAGGAAAAAGGTGAATGAACACACAATGCCATCCAACAGATTTTAAAATGTTGGCCCTCACATTTTTGAAATAATTAAGAAAATGCCACTTTGTTCATCATTTTTAATGAATATTGTTATTTCCAAGTTTTAATGCAATAAGGATGGTTGTATAAGTGTTCTACAGATCATTTGATTTTTGAAAAAGTTCTCATACTGCCAGTATTGGGAAAAAAAGAGAAAGAATAAGAAAAAGATTCTAGTTATTTGGGTACTCATGAAAAAAGCATTTATAAAATGAGTATTTACAATCCAACGGACGCTAAATTACCTGCTGTTCCATGACCACTCTTGAAATTGCAGCTTGAACCACATTGGTGCGATCCAGGCAGTCCATACAATTAACACGAAAAATCCCTTCTTGTTTACATATTACCCCGGCTTCGTCAACCCTTTTCAAAAATAGTATGGATTATTTAACAATATAAAATACTTTAATAGGTTTTTCAAAAGACAGTTCTTTAAAGTATAACAATAATAACAGCAGCATTAGCTATCAATTTGCTTGTATTATCATTATGTGCTAGGCATTACTGAGTCCTTTATAGACATTATTGTTAATTGACACAATAACTTGGCAAGGAATATATTATTATCCTCACTTAAAAAAACCACACAACTGAGGAGAAGAAAGAGTGACTTTTCCCAAGTCCTACAACTACTAGGCAGAACTGACAGAACCCCAAATTATGCTTTCCTACACACTCAGAAACCAGAAGGCACTTTAAAACACATCTTGTTCCTTTTGACTCAAAGTAGAAATGCATCTCAACTATCTGAAAAAGACTAATTTACTTTACCACCCAGGGAGGAATCATGCAGCATGCCTTGCTTATCTAATTTCTCTGGCCACCAGCATAGTCTTAAAATCTAATCGAATGTTCTCTCCTGTCCTTTAAGCCAATTTATACCTCCTGTAGTCTGAGAATCATTTCCTTTTTCTGATAATTTTGAAATGCCTAAAAACTGAAACCAAGTATCTCTAAGCCTTCCATGTTAGGGATGGAGAGAAAGAGGAGAAAGATAAAATGTGGACCACAGAGCAAGAGAAGAAATAAACTTATGTCCTTAAAGAACAGACACAGAACATTTCACTTCATTTTGCCCGACTGCATGACACCTTCTCCCTGTTCAAAGCTAGCACTGCCTATGATCAATGACATTCTCTTGAAAAGAATAGGAATTGGGAAGCAGAGCAAACAAGGCTTTCTCAGCATGCTATTATTTTAATGCTTAGTGGTACTAGACAAATACATATATTTCACAGACCAAGAGTTTGTCAAAATGACTTGTTATGAAATACCCACCAACACCACTTCATGTCCAGAATAATGTCATAAATGGCGTCTGTGAGTGTTTGAACATTCTCAAACTTCATCCCTCGGCTAAAGTCCATGCCAAAGGAAAGAAAAAAATCTTTAACATGATGATAGAATTATTTTTTGAAAACTTACTTAAGATATAACATTTAAGGTAGCTTGGAAAACTTAAGAATTATTATGGTATGTATATGAGGTTATTACTACTATATGTTATATGGACAATTATATAAATGTTTTTAATTAATCTGGATTGTGGAAAAAAGCACACTTAAGAATACATTGAAACATATTATTACAGATATCAAAAGCTTCTTTCCCCATCAAATTTCTAATACCTAGGTAAATTAACCCAAATTAGAGTTAGGATTATAACAAAAGAACCTTGTTCTCAGAATACACACAAGTGAAAAGCACCATCAAAATGATTCACGGATTGTTGTTTTCCCAGAGCAAACTCTACTGCAGTTTATCCACAGGGAAAGAAATATTACTCACAGAGCATGAAGATGAGCCAGCTGGGTAATTTTTAAGTAAGGAAACTCTATTACTTCTGCTCAGACTCGAGCAGAAAGGAAATGTGCCAGAAGTTCTTTAACCGGTGTGATCAAAGTAAAAACAGAACTCTAAGTCTCCACTTAAAGTCATTTTGGAAGAGAAAGACTAAATATTTTGGGAATAATTAACTCAAAATTTTAGCCAAAATAAAGCCCAAATGAAAATTAAGACTAAGTAAACAAATGCTACACTTCCCTTTCCAACAACAAGGAGAAAAATTTTTTTCTTCCTAGCAGAGAAGAGAAAAGGTCTCTGGGGCAGCATCTACCACAAACATTGCAACTGATCAAAACTCATCTCAGGAAGTCATCTTACCAGTGCTCGTGGAAGTCAAATGAAACATAAGTGAGGTGTGAGTTGTTAAACAGCAACACTTGTTTCAGGTAAGCATCACCAATAATTTTCTCTCTTCCTGCCTGGTCTACCAAGTTAATAATAACCTGTAAGAGTAAAGAAAAAGAAAAAATTAAATTTAATGAGACATTAGAATCATAATGTGATTTTTAAATGATTTGGAATTATGTTTTAGAAATATTTTATAGCCATGCTTAGAAAGTAATCCACTCAAGCATCAATTTTTCCCTATAAAATTAAATTTTCGTTTCATAAATTTATCAGAATTGCTTACATCAGTAGCATTAATAGTTTTTCTATATATCTGCAATAACCAATTGGAATATATAATGAAAACAAGGTCCTTTATAACAGCAAATATTTTAAATATCCAGAATAATTTTAAAAGAAACATATAAAACCTACATACTGAACACTATAAAACTTTGCTGAAATACATAAAAGAAAACCTAAATAAATGGAAATACATACCATGTTGATGGATGGTAAGATTCAATATTGTAAAGATGTCAAGTTTCCCCAAATGAATCTATACACTCAACAATCCCAACCAAAATTCAATCAGGATCTTTTTATGAACTTGACAAGTTAATTCTAAAGTTCATCTGTAAGAGTAAATATGTGGAAAAATTGGGAAAATAATAATAAAGGGGGACTTGCTCCACTGGAGAGCAAAATATACTCTCAATATATAGCAACTGAAACTGTGGTACTTGTGTAGAAATAAAGGACTCAGTAGAACAGTACTGATGGCCCAGAGACGGATCTATGTACACTGAGGAATCTAAGACAAGACCACTGTGGAGGCAAATATGGACTATTCTATAAATGGTATTAGGATAACTGTCTATATGGGGAGTGGAGAGAAGCTTACATCAGCTCCCAACATCTCATTGATTCTGCACAAAATTCTAGATGCATTAATGATCTAAATATTTTTTTCTTCAAGTTATAAAAAAGCTAGAAGAAAATTCAAATGTTTTCTTAATTGTAGGGTGAGGCATGACTTTCTAAGCATAACATAAAAATCAGAGGGCATAAAGGAAAAGATGGGCAGATGTGACAACATAAAAATTTTAAGCCTGTGTACTAAATGACAGTATAAGCAAAGGCAAAAAAATCAAAGTAATACCCAGCAGAATATATCTGCAACATAAAAACCAATATATAAAGAGTGCTATAAATTCAATAAGGGAAAAAAGTAGATAAAGAATACAGGAGATTCACATGAGAAAATATACAAACAGCCAATAAACATGAAACTACAAGCTTTTTAACAAAGGAATGCAAATTTTAAAACAGAAAACTAGTTTTCACCTCTACACAGGCAAATGTGAATACTAAATACAGAGAGCATTGGTGTATATGTGGGGAAATGGGCACTGGTCCCTACTGTCGCTGGGAGTAAAAACTGGTTTGATCTTTTTGGGAGTAACAGAGTGGTAGGTATCAACTTTAAATATATATACTGTTTGATCCGGCAATGTCATTTCCAGAAATGTATTTATTTTGGGATATTTGTGTCCCAAAATAAATAAAAGATGTTTTCTGAAGAATTTTTATAATAGCAAAATAACTAGTATATCCTAAAGGTCTACCAATGGAGAAATGGATTAAATAACAGCCATTAGATCTTAAGTAAAAACAGGTGCAGAACAGTCTATATGGTATAGCCCTCTTTTTACTTCTGTTTTGAATTGTATATATACATGTGTCAAAGTGTTTTTTCCTGCAAATGACAAATAATTGACTCAAATCTCAGAACAAGTCTTGAGGTAGTATGTTCTAGAATGGCTTAATTCAGTGGTTCCCAGTACATTTATTCTGCCAGCTCATTGTTTATCCTGGGGCCAGTTCCTTCACAGTCTTGACATGGCCGCAGCAGTTCCACATCAAACCCAGACACAGCAACCACAGGGGGACTATTGGTTCCTGTGCCTCTTTTTATTAGAGCAGGAAACCTTTCCCCAGAAGCCTCCTATGGGACAGTTCCCCCACATCATACTTCACTGGCCAAATCCCCAGTGAACACACATGGGCCCACGCCTACACCAATCACTGGCAAGAGCAATGGTGTCACCATGGCTGAGTCAGACCAACCGTGGGCCCAGTGCCCTGGAAAGTTATTACCCAGGAGAAGGTAGATAAATGAACACCGCTTGGGTACTGTTAGAAATCAGAAAGTGTCTGCTCAATACACACACCTATAAAATTGATGTGAAAGTCAACAGGGAACAGGGACAAGCATGGGAAGTGGTTATTTCCTTTGCTTACACACCTTAGTACTGTCTCATTTTTAAGACTGTGTGTTACATTTAAAATGTGGTTTATTCTTTATAACTATTAACACTTATAATTACACATATTGCTAATACACTAATTTATTCACACTGAAAGAAATTCACATGTAGCATAAGGTAAAATCGTTCCTGACCACAACCCAATCCCATAGCCCTCCCTGGAAGTAACTCCTGTTACCAGCTGGGTGTGTGCCCTTTCTGCTCACATAATGCATCTCTATGTAAATGTGCACGCCATACGTGTGTAGACATAGACGGAACAGATGGAAGATAACCACATATATGTAAAATGACACGATTTTGTTTTGTGGGATTTTTTTTTTAAATGGTTAACATACCATATGCCATTATAGTGTTTTCTCTTCTCACTCCACAATGTGATTTTAAGATCTTTCCATGTAAGTACACATAGATCTATCTCACTCTTTTTAAGCATTTATATTCAATCCTTGAGATATGCCATACTTTATTTACCCACTGTTTTCTGGATGAACAATGTGGTTGTTTCTATGCTACAATGAATGGTCTTGTGCATGCCTCCTTGATTGGACATGTTTCTCTTGGATACAATTTTTTTTTTGAGACAGAGTCTCACTCTGTTGCCTGGGCTAGAATGCCATAGCATCAGCCTAGCTCACAGCAACCTCAAACTCCTGGGCTCAAGCAATCCTTCTGCCTCAGCCTCCGAGTAGCTGGGACTACAGGCATGCGCCACCATGCCCAGCTAATTTTTTCTATATATATTTTTAGTTGGCCAATTAGTTTCTTTCTATTTTTAGTAGAGACAGGGTCTCACTCTTGCTCAGGCTGGTTTCGAACTCCTGACCTTGAGCGATCCTCCCTGCCTCGGCCTCCCAGAGTGCTAGGATTACAGGCGTGAGCCACCACGCCCGGCCTGGAGTACTTTCTTAAAAGTCCTCTAATGCAGAAGCCCAATATGGGAAACATCTTCTTCCATAAGTCACCCCCACTCCCACCCAGAGGTCCTTGAACAAAATCCGAATACTATTAGACTAT
>CAUYPO010046237.1:0-24307 GCA_963574435.1 Cheirogaleus major
GCTTTACTTGTAATGTAAATCAGAATAGGTAACATATACATATATGTTTTCATTATGTTATTTTTAAATGTTCACAATTTTATTTTGATAAATGAAAAATTAGAAAAGTCATATCACGGCTGTCGGCTAAAGTTGACGCTCGGCTGTGAGCCTTCATATCACGGCTGTCGGCTAAAGTCACTGTGCGGGTTCATCTGTGGCTATCGACTATAGTCGACGCTGGTACTAAAGTGGTTAAAAGTTATTTCGAAATCATTATAGATTCACAGGAAGTGAATCTTCACCCAGCCTCTCCCAAGGATAACATCTTATATAACTAGAATACGACATCAAAACCAGGAAACTGACATCAGAAAATATACTCTCAAATGCCCACTCCCTGCTTTCCTCAAGTGAGCAGGTCTTTCTTTATTTTGCTCTATATTAGTATTTGAGCATTTCATCAATTCAGACTCCAACTAGTCAAGAGATACTGTGCATGGAGACTTTAAAAAAGCAATCATATGCATTTTTTTCCGGATTAAAAATAGCACAATGTAACATTTGAAAAATGTTAAAGGACAAAGTTGAGGCGAAAATCTCTGATTTCACACCAGGGATAAAAACAGCTCTGACATAGGGAATATAACTTGTCATTTTAATTTAGCTACATTTATCATTGTTGTGTCTTGTGGGGAGAAAGGCTCTGAAATGATGACAGATTTTAGCTTTCATTTAATTAGCCATTATTTTAAAATGGCACCTATATAAAGCAGCACTGATTTGCTTAAAACATCTACATTGGATTTTTTTGTTTATTTAGAAGAATCTATAAATGTTGATTGATTCCTGAGTTTCCTCTGAGGAAGAAAAGCTGTCTTCGCTGCCTCAGGACCTCTCCATCTCACAACCAGAAGAATAAATTGATAAGCTATGTACATTTAACACACTGACTGCCACACTAGGAAAAAAAATTTCTTTGGAGCCATGGTGTTTTATTACAAAAATAGAATAAAAACTTCAAAAACAGAACAGCCCTTTCTAATTTAATGAAAAATTTATTTTTTATTGTTTTAAGTGAGTTATATGCAACTTGAAAAATGGTTCTCACAGCTCCCAAGATGAAAAGCCGTGGAGTTACATATGCTTCACAAGGACCAGGGCTCAAAACTAGCGTGAGTTAAATACAACTCACATGGCAGTTCACGTTTTAAAAGTGCTTTCAAATGATGTTACCACCATGCAATGACATAGTCACTGATGGACATGATTTTCAGGAATATCAGGCCCTTTTAATGAAGCAAACAAACCTAAGTCCAAATACCTAACCTTAAAACTTCAGGGAACCACTCACTAACTGCTTCTTTTTGGACTTAATTTTGCAATACTTGAATAGGAATTTAAGTGATCATTTTGTTCTAATTTGATTTCTCAAATTGACGATTCCTTTTTTAAAGCTTCCATCTATCATTTAAGGGTGCAACAATGTAATATTACCTCACTTTTATCTTTTAGATCATACTTTAGAAATAAGACCTCTTCATTTAAGGAAAAAATGCTTTCATTAAAGTTGGGAAGAAAAGCCTAACATTTTAAAGAACCATAGGAAGTACTGAAATTTAGCAAAGCTTATAATTTTAACAACTTAATGTTAGATAATGCGTTCAGTGTAAGTATTTCACACAACTTTACACAGTAAGTTCATTTAAGTGTGTGTGTGTGTGTGTGTGTGTTTCTTTTGAGACAGAGTCTCACTCTCTTGCCCGGGCTAGAGTGCCGTGGCGTCAGCCTAACTCACAGCAACCTCAAACTCCTGGGCTCAAGTGATCCTCCTGCCTCTGCCTCCCGAGTAGCTGGAACTACAGGCATGCGCCACCATGCCCGGCTAATTTTTTCTGTATATTTTTAGTTGTCCAGATCATTTCTTTCTATTTTTAGTAGACAGGGTCTTGCTCTTGCTCAGGCTGGTCTCGAACTCCTGAGCTCAAATGATCCACCCGCCTCGGCCTCCCAGAGTGCTAGGATTACAGGCGTGAGCCACTGCGCCCGGCCTTAAGTGTGTTTTGATGCAGTTATTCCAAAAACCTGACAAAAGTTTCATAGGTCAAAAGCAACTAGCAAATAAATTTCCATTTATACTTCTGTTTGCATAAATAACTCTCCAAATCCTATTTCTACTAATGACTAAATCCACAATCCTGGGGGAAATGGCTTGATATTTTTGAGTTAAGATTACTTTCATATATAAACGTACATATTTATTTATTCAGGAAAGGGCCGTAAAAGTACATTTCAAATGTAATTTCAAAGCATTTTGAAAAAGAACATTCTTTACAACTTGTCCACAGTCATAATCATTTAAGGCTGACATTTCCCAGGGTTCATATGCTACACCTCCTCTTACTGTAATTCTCTCCAGGCAATTTTGGCCACATCTATGAAAATGCCAATGATTACCTCCAGGTCTACCAAATAAACCTTTCCCCAGGACAGAGCTTTGGGTCTCTGAAGTCACCTGCTTCCCAGATATCTATACCTGCTTGTCCCACAGTTACCTGTGACTCAGCCTCTTCCTCACTCTCCTCTATCCCCCACCTCAACCACTGGCTTCACTGTTGGCCTGGTTATGCAGGCTGGATTCTTCCCTCGTCCCCATCCCTCCTCATAACTACATTTAGTCAATCACCAAATTCTACTGATCTTATCGTCTAAATCTTTCTCAAATCCATTCTCTGTCCCTCTCCACTGCCCCATTTCAAGTCATCATCATCACAGACTGAGGTGACTAGCAAAACTCCCCAGGAATGAGGCTGGGCATGGTGGCTCATGCCTATAATCCTAGCACTTTGGGGGGCCAAGGTGGGACTGGCTTTAATAGTTAAAAGAGCGTTACCAGTGCATGAATAAAATGATTGATGTAAGAAGAGAAACACTTAGAAATAAAACCAAATACACAGAGGAATTCAGTGTGAGATAAAAGTGGTATTACAAATCAGCAGACTAGTCAACAAACGATGTTGCAACAAGAGGTGAAGGAGGAGTTGGATCCATATCTTATAATTTAACTCCAAGTAAATTCCAAATTGATCAAGTATTTAAATCTTAAAAAAGAAACCAAAGTACTATAGGAACATGCAGTAATTCTTTTGTAACTCTTAAGTGGGGGAAGGCTTTCCTAACTGGGATACGAAATCCAGAAACTATAAAAGAAAAGCATGCAGAAAAGAGTTAACACTGCAGGACTGATGTTGCTCTCCTTAGAAAGGCTTGCTTACACTGTTGGCCCTTGGCTGGCACCTAGGAATCTGGATTTCAGGAGAGTTCTCAGAATTTCCTAACTGGTAAGAGTGGTTTACTGTGTCTGAACCATTTGTATTCATATAAACGATGTAGCTTATGCTGAACTCCTGCTTTCTTTCTGGGAGTCTGGAACTTTGATACATGCTAGGCAGTGGGTGTCTACATGACCAGACCTCAATAAAAACCATGGACATTGAGTTTCTAATGAGTTTCCCCGGTTGTCAATATCTCAAATGTGATGTCGCAACTCTTGCTGGGGGAATTAAGTGCACCCTATTTGACTCCACTGGAAGAAAATTCTGGAAGCTTATGCCTTTTCCCTTTGCTGGTTTTGCTTTGTATCTTTTTGCTATAATAAATTATACCATATGCTGAGTCCTTTGAGTCCTCCTAGTGAATCACTGCACCTCAAGGTGTTCCTAGGGCCCCCCAACACACACTCTCAGTGAATTCTACCACCAAATAAATATAAAAAAGTTCTCCATAGCAAAATCCACCACAAATAAAGTCAAAAGATACATGGGAAAAATATTTGAAACTCATTACATGTCACTATAGCTATTATATAAAGAGTACCTACAACCACCAAGACCAAACCTTCCCCCCAAAAAATAGGAAGAAGATACAGAGAATGGATAAATAGAAATACAAATAGCTCATACCTAAAGATATTCAATTTTACTCAAGATAAATAGAAAATAAAACTATGAAGATACATTTCACCTATTAGATTGGCAAAGATCAAAAAATTAGAAAACATACTGGGTTGGTATGGTAAGCATAATAATGGCCTCCCAAAGATGTCCATGTCCTAATCTCTGGAACCTGGGTTATGTTACCATACATGGCACTAAGGAATTAAGATTGCTAATCAGCTGACCTTAAGACAGGGAGATTACCCTGGATTATCTGGGTGTGCCTAATATAATCACAAGGGCCCTCAGAGTGGAAGAGGGAAGTAGAAGAGTCAGAGGAGGAAAAGTGATGATGGAAGCCATAGGTGTGAGAAAGTCTCGAGCCACCCACTATTGGCTCTGGGGATGAAGGAAGAGGGCCACAAGGCAACGGCTGTGGTGGACTCTAGAAGCTAAAAAAGGCAAGGAAAAGATTCTCCCATAGAGTCTCCAAAAGGAACACAGCTCTGCTGACACCTTGATTTTAGCCCAGTGAGATCCATTTTAGACTTCTGACCTGCAGAACTATAATATGACAGACTTGTGTTATTTAAGCCATGAAGTCTGTGGTAAGCTGTTATAGCAGCCCTAGCAAATTAATACAGTTGGAGAGGATGTCTCGAAACAGGCACTCTGACATGCGGCATGTGGGAGTGAAAACCAGTACTACTTCTATAAAGGGGAATGTGGCAATACCAGTAATTCTACTTTCTAAGAATTGAGCCTACAATATACTTGAATATATACAAAATTATGTATATGCAAGGTGATTCACTGCAGTATTTATATAATGGCAAAAGCTTGGAAACGATCTAAATATCAGTAGAGGACAGAATAAATGGCCAAGTGCAGTGGCTCACGCCTGTAATCCTAGCACACTGAGAGGCCGAGGCAGGCGGATCGCTTGAGGTCAGGAGGTCGAGACCAGCCTGAGCAAGAGTGAGACCCCGTGTCTACTAAAAATAGAAAGAAATTAATTGAACTAAAAAAATATATAGATATACAAAAAATTAGCCGGGCATGGTGGTGTGTGCCTGTAGTTCCAGCTACTCGGGAGGCTGAGGCAGCAGGATCACTTGAGTCCAGGAGTTTGAGGTTGCTGTGAGCTAGGCTGACGCCACGGTGCTCACTCTAACCTGGACAACAAAGTTAGACTCTGTCTCAAAAAAAAAAAAAAAACAGAATAAATTATGGCACGATCAATAGAACAGACATAAATAGAGTGAATAAGCCCATTCATTAGGCAATATCTATGGGTGAATAAAAAAAGTAAGGTATAGGACAGTGTGTACAGCACAGTACCATGAGGGTCCAAGGGGGAAGGAATGTAAATAAGCTGCCTGTGTAGGCCTAAACTATCTCTGGCTGGAGACATAAGAGCCTGAAAACATTGGATGTTGTGGGGAGGGGAACGGGGTGGCTGAAATGTGCTGGGAGGGAGATATTTACCTTTTACACTTCCCAAATTTTCAATCATGGGTACATATTAGCTATTTAAAAATGAAATTAGAAGTAAATGCCTGTTGAATAAATGCTCTTTCTAAACAGAATATTCTTACTGATGGCTTGGTTTCTATGGCTTTCTCTTTACATTAGTACATTCACTCAATCAATATTTACTGAGGGCCTACTATGAACAAAGTATTATTGGTAGAGAAAAAGATGAGTAAGACATGGCCACTGTGTTTAAGGAGTTAGAAATCCTCCAGAGGAGAGAGGTGAGATCAACTACAGGTCACATAAAGAGGAAAGCCACAAGGGGAAGTAGCTGGTTACTGCTGGACAAATGGGCCTGGAGGGACGCCGATGGCAATTGAGCTACCCTGGAAGGTTAAGATGACTTTGGACATGATAATGATGACAACAAAAAGGCACGAATGGTGGCCAGAGAATATACGGCCATCAGCAAACACCTCAGTCTACACTCACCTCACTGAATATAGAGGGATAAGAAAAGGCGGAAAGAGGTGGGATTGCATTGTGGAAGACACAGAGGTGTGCCTCCACACCCAAAGAGGGTGTGGTCACCGCAGCAGTTTCGGGGGCAAGGGAATGAGACAGTCGGGGCGGAAGTTAATCTGACAGAAGGCACCTCTAGGGGTGGATGGGAGGCAGAATGGAGGTAAGAAAACCAGTTAAAGCATAGTTCCAATAGTTTATAAGAGAGGAGATGAAGACCTCAACTAACTCAGGTTGAAGGAGGAGGAAGAATCCCCTGGATTTAGTAAATGTTAAGGAACAAAGAAACCGCCAATGGCCTTGATTTCAGATGTGAATGAAGAGGAGGAGGGCAATACCATTAAGAGTAACACAGAACACAAAGGATCAGGTTTTTGGGAAATACGAGAGTCATTTTAAATAAATTTTTAGGTGTTGGTTAAGTTATATAGCAGCTACAGGGAAAATAAGAATACATTTGGAAGTCACACTCCAAAAGGCAATGCTGGTAGACATGAGAAAGAGAAAGATTGCTGAGGAGGTAGCACAGAGCAAGGAGGTGGAGAAGGACAGACTTTTCTAGAAAACCCGTATTTAGATGGCAGAAGGAGCAGAGGAACCAGAAAAATATCAAGAGACGTAGAAGGAGCAGGAGAGTTAGATCTCAGCATCTACAGGGAAAGTTTATTTTCAAAAAAAGAGTCTAGAAATGTGATGGTTTACATGCTATGAGACGTCTGCTGAAAACTTCTAAAAACGCTGAACACAACAGAAATTTTTTAAAAATGCATTAATGAGCCTGTGAGGGAGGAATAAATACTCAGAAGCCAAAAACAAACTGCAAACAGGTGAGCAAAAAGCAAGAGGAACACGCTGGCTTTCACCTTCAGGACACTCATAGCACTGGCTTTCATGGCCTCTTACGGTACAGGAGATAGGACCCGAAGACCTAGGTTCACCCAAGATGGGGAGTCAAATTGGAAATCTCTCAAGTGCTACAGCTCAGGGGAGAGATGAATCGGAAACAACCGCCTGGGGACTCCATGAGAATTTACCTGTTCAGATTACTGGTGTTGAGCAAGGGAGGGAAAAAATTCCTACTACCATCCCCCGACTGGAAATCTGTAGCCACAAGTCAGCCCTTAAGGAGTCTGTAGCCAAAACTCACAAAACTTGATGGTTCCAAAAATATCAACTGGAGAATTCAATTTATAGCCATTCCAAACCAGCAGCACCTCAAGATGCCTGGCAGAAGGAAACACAAATCTTCTTTTGGTAAAACTGCCTTCAATCCCAGCCTCAGGGTATTCCGATAGATAAAGTTCTAAGGAGCAGGAGTTCACAGGCAATAATCACCAAATGCACCAGGAAACTAAGCACCACTAGCCAGCAAAACCAAACACACCTGTGGTGGAAAGAGGCCATAAAGGCTTTGGGTACCATAATGATCAGACACATACTATAAATTATGTTTAATGTGCTTTTAGAAGTAAAAGAGGGGGTGGAAAATCTGAATAGAGAGGAAGAGATTATAAATAATGACCAAACAGATCTGAAAAAGAATCAAATAGAGCTTATATAATTGGAAAATATAATTATGGAAATACAAAGTCAGCAGATCAGGCCCAGACGAAATAGAAGATAAAACCGAAGAAGATACCCAGCTTGCATCTTAGGAGACAAAGGCTTGTTCCATCGATCAGTATTCTTTGTCTTTTACATATATTTTATGACTATCCTTTTGTATCTACTCAATACTTAAAAATCACAACTTAGAAGGAATGGGGTGGTTAAGAGTCAAATGATGGTACTGTTGAAGAGGGTAAGGTCTAACAGACGACCATGTTTTCTAACTTGTAAAGTCTTGAGTCACTTTCATAAGAATAGTTCCACTTGAGTAGGAGGCCTAGAAGTCTGGTCACACTGAGTTACGGAGTAGATGACGAGGATGTGTAGGTGGGCAGAGAATTCTATGCTTCTGAACACACCCATGGCAATGCTGGGGGGAGTCTGGGTGAAACGACAGCTTCAGTAGGCGGTTAGTGGGGAGAACTGTACTCAGAGGCTGAGAGGGAGAAGGCAGTGGAGGGGGAGAGATCAAGAGAATAGTGGTCCAAGTCTTGGAGGAGGCAGAAGAAAGGAGATTTAGAAGCATGATTAGTCCCTTAAGTAGCCAAGTTTACTGTTTGTTCAAGAAAAAAAAAGTCCTGGACAAAAAGAAAATAGAAAACTAAGACATAACTTTTAGTCCTAAGGCCACATCTAGGCTCAAAACAGGTGTGTATGGGGCGGGGTATGGTTGTGTGTGGGGCTGTGCATGTGCTTCTCAGTTCAATCCCCAGCTGACAGGAGTACTTTCCTTTTGTCTATTAACTCTGTAATCAGCCTAGAAAGTAAGGGTCCACTAGATTTCAGCCTAGTTTAAAATTTAAAAGCAATTTATAAAATTTTCCTCATTTCTGAGCTGAAAAACAAAGGTACAAAATAAAAATCCTATGTTAATTCTCTATTCCTAGGATCATTTATACCTCTCACTCAAATGACCAAAAAAGATGTATACCCCCATAACCCACGGTACTAACTTTTATGGAATTCTTTTTACAAGTGAGCACAATTGGTAGAGGAAGAGAGGACATGAGGTAGAAAATGGTGAAGTGCTTAAGCGTGCTTTGGTGATGTGGTTCACCAAAGCTAGATAACAAGAAAAAAGCAGCAAACACTATGGAAACCGAAGGCAGCAGTAACAAATGCTTGCAAATGCTGATGGACCCTGCTCTCAAAGGCACTGCAGTCTCAAATTGCTTCCATCCTTTGGACGCAATATAAAGCCATCAGTCCATTGGAGGCTGCTGGTCTCCACAGCAAAGGCCGTGCAATCCAGTTGATTCTTTCCTGAAATTAGTGAGGGCAAGAGCAAGTCCCTTTACCTGTGCTTGTTTCAACTGCCACAAGGTCAAATTCCCCCTCAACAACAAAAAAAACCTTTTCAACTATAAGACTGCTAATCAGCTCACAGAATAACAAGATGTGACATTAAACAGCTTAATCCAGAATGTTAAAGAAAAATGGAAAGGGCAGAAACACAAACTTGAATGAGCCATGGTCCCCTGAAAGGAGTAAGCCTGAGAAGGGTCAAAAGATGAAAAGAAAAAAAATAGAAAACAATTGCTGAAGAATTCTGTTCATTACCTATCACTGCCTCTCACATCTCACATTTTTAGTTCAGATGCTTTCTGGATTTAATACTCTGAAATGTAAGACTTTCAACAAATCCTTTATCAAGGTACAACCAATGGTTTGTTAATAATACTATTCTTTATGGAGCATCTTTCTTTTGAAGGGCTTAAAGTGTCCCACATATTATCACAATTACTTTATTAACAGTCTCGAGCAAGTGTTGGGGTAATCATTCTTATTCTGTACACCTGCTGGGAAAACGGCACTAAGAACAGAATAGCCGACATTTACTGGGCACTTATTGTGTGCTAGGCAGTGTTGTAAGCACTTTGCATTTAATTTCAACAAAAACCCTATGGGGTGGGAACTGTTATTATTGCCATTACAGATGAGAACACTGAAGCACATAAATATTATGTGATTTCCAAGGTTGCCAAGCAGGTAAGTGCCTAAGCCAGATTTAGATATGGGCTGTTGGACTCCATGGCATGTGCTTGTAACCACACGACCAAAAGGCTCTGCAAACAAGTCCCTTCAGTGGGTCTCCCGATCAGTGGCTGCTGTGACTCTGGCACCCAGGCCTTGTGCTTTATTTCTTCTAGCTCTAGACTTCCCTCATGTGGGTCTACATCCCGTGAGTTTATGCATAAACTCAAAATCTTTGCTTAAAATTCAAGAAAACCCATGTATGCCTATAGCTATAAAGATAGATTTAAGTGACTTTATTAATGCCTACAATAACTTAATTTTATTCTACCATTATCTAAAATGGTATTTTTCAAACTTTCTTGACCATGATTAATGGTAAGCAATGCACTTCAACACCATGACCCAGTATACACACAACTGAAAGAAATGTTTCATGCCATAGTATCAGAAGCACTGGAGCCTTTCTTTTTTTTTTAATTTTCCAATTCTAAATATATTACAACTCAGAAAAGCTCAAATAACTTGTAATATCAAAAATTCTTCAGGTATGCACTAAACTACAGAGTGACAATAAAAGAAGCAATTATAATCTCAGATATTCATTAGAATTTAGAACAAAATATTTTTAGAGGAGAGTACTTTGAAATATTATATTACCATATTGTTTAAAATTGCCAAAGTATGGTGACAATTGAAAGTAGGGCTACTTTTAGTAGGTTTTATTACTGTATTAAAATTCTCTACAGAGAATGCCTTTCCTTATTGTACAAAATGTATATAAATACTTTTTGTAAACTCTGCATTGGAGCCTTTCTTATAAAAATGTAGCATTTACATAGAACTAGTATCAAGTTGCATGCAATTTATGAGAATTCAGTACAATTTCTAACATTTGAAAAGCAAAGATAAAACAAGAAAATAAATGCTTTGGCCCAAACAGAAAATGTTATGTAAAAACCGTGCATGTCTTACCAGATTGCCATAATACAGAAACAGTTAGGTTAATGGTTTGAGGTGAACTCTGTATTGCTAAACAGCTCAAGTTCGATTTGAAGTGTAAGTCCTGACTTGAACACAGAGTGGTGAAAATACTAATGGGAAAGGAGGCCAGAGAGAGCCAAAGGGGTGGTCTGAAATAAAAAAGCCCACTCACATCCCCTGGCCAGATTTGGGATCCAGCTCACTTGGCCTATAGACACCATTTCATAGATGCAACAACAAGTTCACTTCTGACTTCAAATGCAAATAAAAATTACTGAGATAATCTGCAGCTGGCTGAACAGTTCCAATAATATTAACAAAGTGATCTTTTCAAGCAGGGGGCCTTTGTATTGTTCAATGCAGTCAGGCTTAGGTTACGCACCCAGGAAATCCCTTTTTGGCACACTCCCACATTCCCCACTGTGGCAGTTTGGAAACTTTTCTTCCCCTCCTGTCTCAGAGGAATAAAGGTCCCTTCTCCTTTCCAAAACTGCCCCACAAACTGGGCTTGAGCCCATCCCCCCCTGCCTTCTCCAGGATCCTGCTCTAGAATACATCCCTTCTCTCAAGCCTTGAAAAGAGGCAAGACTTATTTCTCCCTGTCCACAAATATATTTATTAACCTTTCTTGAATTTTAAGGGAAAAAAATTCTTCCCTTAACATGCCTGCTACTCCTATTTCTTTTTAAAAAACCTCAGAAATTCTTTGCCTAGACCAATATCTGATAGGGTTTTCCCAACATCTTCTTCTAGGATTCTTAAGGTTTCATGCCTTAGGTTTAAGTCTGTTATCCATCTTGAGTGAATTTTTGTGAGAGGTGAGAGGCGGGGATCCTGATTCACTCTTCTTCATGTAGCTAACCAGTTTTCCCAGCACCATTTATTGAAGAGAGAATCTTTTCCCCATTGTATATTTTTGTCTGGTTTATCAAAAATTAGGTTGCCGTATACTGATGGTTTCATCTCTGGTATCTCAGATCTATTCCAGATATCGATGCTTCTGTTCTTGTACCAGTACCAGGCTGATTTAACTATTATTGCTTAATAGTACAGCTTGAAGTCCGGAAGACTGATGCCTCCCAGTTTGTTCTTTTTACTTAAGATTGCTTTGGCTATTCGTGGTTTCTTCTGGTTCCATACGAAGCGAAGAATTATTTTTTCTAGATCTGTAAAGAATGCTGGTGGTATTTTGATGGGGATAATAGATGCAGAAAAAGCATTCAACAAAATTTAGCACTTTTTGTGACAAAAATTCTTTAAAAACTATGAGCATTGGCCAGACGCAGTGGCTCAGGGCTGTAATCCTAGCAGTCTGAGAGGCCGAGACAGAAGGATCACTCAAGGTTAGGAGTTCGAAATCAGCCTGAGCAAGAGCAAGACCCTATCTCTACTAAAAATAGAAAGAAATTAATTGGCCAACTAAAAGTATATAGAAAAAATTAGCTGGGCATGGTGGCGCATGCCTGTAGTCCCAGCTGCTTGGGAGGCTGAGGCAGAAGGATTGCTTGAGCCCAGGAGTTTGAAGTTGCTGTGAGCTAGGCTGATGCCACAGCACTCAGCTCGGGCAACAAAGTGAGACTCTGTTTCAAAAAAAAAATTATATAAAAAAATGGGCATTGATGTAACGTATCTCAATTTATAAAAGCTGTAGATGACAAACCCACAGCCAACATCATACTGAATGGGGAAAAGTTAAAAGCATTCCCATTCAGAACTGGAATAAGACAACGATGCCCACCGCCACCACTTCTATTCAACATAGGGCTATAAATCCTAGCCAGAGCAATCAGGCAAGAGAAGGAAATTAAGGGTATCCAAATGTTGAAAGAGAGATCAAACTATTGCTCTTGGCTGATGATATGATCTTATATCTTGATATATGTATTATGTAGTATGAAACAGAAGAGCTATTTGAAGACAAAGGGAAAAGATCATTCAGCTAAAAAGTGAGATAAATAGCGATGAAATGATCATTTGAGCAACAAAGGGAAGTTCTCAAGTTATAGCAACTATTCAGGGTCTTAAAGCCTTTATAAAATAGCTTCTTTTTAAGAAATACAATTCAAACTAGCAATTATTTATTTATTATTGCTATTATTTTCTACTTCATGCAGAGAAGAACTTTAGGTTTGTGGATGAAGAAATATGAATAATGATGAAATATAATAGGAAGACAGGACATGAATATAGTGTTTTGCAATCTAGAATATATTAATATAATTAGAGAAAGATAGAGGCAGAATATATTAATATAATTAGAGAAAGACAAAGGATTCCAAAGCACAGTAAGAGCATATCTAGCTTAGGGGCACCAGGGGCTTCTTACTCGAAAGTAGCATTCGTGGTTAGCATATGCCTGGTTGATATTTCTAAACCTGAAACAATGAAAATTTGAATTCAGAATTAGCAACAAAATCTATGAACAATAAATGAGCATAACAATCCTCAAATTTTTAAAGCTAAAAGTTATTTAGATAAAAATATTGAATACTCTTTTAAAGTTAGTAGAAATTTCAAAATTAGTTGAATACTATGTCCACAAATTAAATTAAAAGAGTGGAAATTTAAGCTATGCTTTGGAAATTCCTACTTCCAAGGATTTTAATACACTCCTTCTGACTTTTGTTTCCTAGTTCTTTTCGTTCCCATTTAGAATCATAATATGGAATGAGTAGATGATGAACTCTCTGTGGGTATTTATCTATTCATCAAATATGTGTTTGGTGATTACTATTTTAAAGCAATATATAATTAGGAAAGAATCATACTCAGATTCAGCATAAAAAATATAAATTTATCTCTATCTATCTATGTATCATCTAACACTAAATGCCAAAAGAGAAATATAGAGATGTAAGTATGATGAATATGCTATGGAATATTAAAATAAAATAGTATTTTCAGATGAAAATGTTATACTGGGCTTTGAGGATGTAGTGATATTTGAGCTGAAACTTGAAGGATGGGTATAATTTGGTATACAGTGATATAGGGAGATATTGTTGAAAAGACATTTTTAGAAACTTTCTCAGAAAGAGCAGAAATGTCAATCACATCCAACTATATCCATAGCGACAGTTTACTGGAACATAAACTATATGAAAAGATAATGAGAATTATTTTTGGAAAATAAGATTTGAGCCAAATTATAAAGGTAAATAGTTTAAAGTTTACTTTAACTCTGTTTTCAGTAGGTGCTCATTCTTGGTGCTTTTATTTACTTAGATTTTGTTACAGGACAGTGACATGAACAGATTTTGCTTCAAGAATCTAAAAGAAATTTGTAAAATACTTTAGAGCTGTGAGGAATTGAAATGTATAAACTAGTGGAGCGGTTATGGCTATACTCCAAGTGAATGATTAAGAAAACCTTCCTCTGATAAAGCTAGTTGGGGGTGAAGAGGATTTAAAAAGAGTAGTTCTGGACAGGCGATTAGATGGGAAGTCCAGGCAAGGGAAAGGAAAAAGACTATGATGATAAGAGATTGGAAGTCCGGTATAGGGCACAGAGAAGTGCCCTGTTTACCCCCTTTTCTTTAGAGCCCATTTTCGGGAAGCACCACTTTTGATAATTTGCTCCCTTAACTCTGCTTTCTCACCAAGTGAAGTCCTAAAACCCTCTTAAGCCTCTGAGTTTTGAGGAGACATCATTGGTGTTTCCCTGCCATTTGTCTGTAGAACTACTGAATGTCAGAGCTAAAAGGAACCTCATCTGTCAGTTATGTCATTCTCCCATTTTTAGATCAGAACATTTAGGCTCAGAGAAATTAAGTGAATCATTCAAGCCACACAGCTAATAACTGCCAGCTCTCTGATGAAAACCCAAGTCTCCAGCCTTGCCAGTTTAGTGCTCTTATAAATCTACAGGGTGTCCCAAAAGTCTCCATACAAAGGAAAAATTTTGTAATGAATATTTTGTAAATAAAAGTACATTTAGCTTCAATTTCTCATTTTTCCTGTATGGCAACTTTTAGGACACCCTATCTGCATGTGCCCTGCCTGTAACTTGTCTCATTCCTCATCCTGCATCTGGATTTATCAAGGGACTCATGAGGAGGGAAATAGAAGTGGTGATTGGAAGGGTGATGCCAATGGAGAAACTGCTTGTAAATACAACTCTCGGCATGCAGTGCCACACAGATGTTAATTTTAGGGATGACACTTAGTTTTCACCCACCTGATTGAACTGATATAAATATTGATAAGTCATCTTGTTTTATAAGCTCGTATTTTTGGAAGTATTATGGGGGCAAATGCATTATGTTTATGTGGGAGCTGTACTTCAAAAGTCCCTGGAAGTCTACCAAAATTGTTCTTTAACAAAACAAGGAATGCATCAGTCATCAGTATTAAGCCTATAGCACTCAGTAAGACTCAGATTTTATATCCGCAAAAGATCCACCGGCTGACCAGTTGTATTCACAGGATTCCTAGATAAGAACAGAATAGTGTAGCACGTAAGCACAAACCATATCCAACAAATAAAAGTCTATTTACATAGATTCAAACAATGGTTGAATCTAATGTGAACGTAATGTGTTTGCCAGGATTACTTGGCTTTTTTTATTCTGCCAGATTCAAGCTAAAGATGGTATAATACATGGGTAAACTCTCTACAGAGAGGCAGACAGGCTGCCAGAGAACCACATGTAAAAGGCCTAATTGAGGGGGAGGGATGATTTAGTCATCTAAGACTAGAGACTTTCTGTATTTATTGGGAGTGCAAACCTACTACATTACTCCACAGCCGAGTCAGTAATAATTTGTGGTCAACAATGTCTACAGATGCTACTTTACTCAGAATTCACAAAGGTGAAGTGTTTATTGAAAGAGGACTATATGTATAAACCCAAAATTTACTACTAGCAGTGAGTAAAGGGTCCCTTTCCACTAACACCCTATATCCAAAAGTGAGTGAATCTTTTGCAAGAATATGAGAGACACAGGACATGCCTGACTGTGTCTGCCCTGAGTTTAAATTCTGGATTTTTTGCAACTGACAAGTTTTTTTCTCTCTCTCTGTCTCTTTTATGTGCAGAGGAAAAAATAAAACTAAGCTTAATTTCCTCCTCTGTAAAATAAAAATAAAAGGGGGGAAGGGGGCTACAAGTAAGTATGTTGCATATTTGATAGCTTTGATAATAAGATTCCATGTAAAATGTCTAACAAAATCCTAACATTTAATACAACATATACACTCAGGAAATTATAGTAAATTGTAGCTGCTTTTATCACTAAAGATTTTATAGTAGCATGGACCCTAAGGTCCGAGACATTATTTGGTCTTCCTTTCATATAATTTACATATAATCAGTTAGAATGAATCACAAATCTGTAAATAATAAAACACCATCATATTTGATTTCTTTCTCTCTGGGAAGTAAACATTGCTAAATTGCTGGAATTAGATCTTACATTCCTAGTTTTCAAACTTTGTTGTTATATAATTTGAGAGAAAGTGAATGATTCAGACATTGAGAAGGAAAAATAAAGCCCCTAGTGGAACTGTGACACTCAATTCAAATTCACTGATTCATTTAATTCATTTTTTTTTTAATTTAAGAGACTTGCAATTAAATCACTAATAGACAACAGCTCCTGCCATTAGGGAAGTCACAATTTATCAAGGGAAGTAGCAAGATAAACAAACAAAGTGTAAACATGTTTGCGTGTGTGTGTGTGAGAGGGAGCGAGAGAGAGAAAGAGACAGAGACAGAAACACAGACAAGAAGACAGAGACAGAGAGAGAAGGAAGAAAGTATGAGAGAGAGATGGAAGGAGATAGAGAGACAAAGAGACAGAGGGATACAGAGAGAGAGAGACAAAGAGAAACAGATATATAGAGAGATAAATAATAACAGAATGGTTTACAAAATTTTATGAAAACACTCAAGATGGAGCAAGTTTCTGTTCAGGCACCAATTCTCCAAAACTTCCTTATCAGTACACTATCTTTACAGTTTTTTAAAAATTTCCTGATAAAACATAACTTTAGATACCTCCAAATAATCAACTGCATTCACCCAAATTCAACTACTTCTGTTCTATCATATCTAAAATTATTCTTATCTGGAAAATCCAGTGAACAACGAAAGAACCTACTTGGAAAGAATACAAAAATATTCTGGGTTACTACATCCAGATTTACTAAATAATTAACCTAGGTACATGAACAATTTAATAGCCCACGTCTTACACTACAAAGGGTGGTCTTGTTAACTGTCTTCTCAGCTTCACTCCTGGGTTTTGTCTGAACACACCCCTTTCGACTCTGCTTGTCTGGGCCGCTAGGGGGCTCCAGCATGCCCTCGGACGTCTCCGGCTCACCTTTCTCCCACATGCTGATGATGCTGATGATACTGGCTGCTGGTCAGAATGGCCAAACACTTCACCTCATCCTAGAGGTCTCACAGGGGTTTGTTTGGCTCCAAGCAACCCCCTAAGAGGTCTATTTGTCTACTCCCTGAAAGAAAGACTCTATTCCCAGTAAGACCCTTAAGAAAGCTTTTCAGAAAACTGTTTTCCCAGGAAGCTCAATTACTTATTTGGCAGTGGTCTTTTCCTGTTTATGACTTCAAAACTTTGTCTACAAATTGCCAGAAAACCGTCAGCCTTAGGTTGTATTTTCCCACTATATACTGATGATTGGGACCAGAAAACGTTCAAATGCTTTTCCACCCACTAAAGGTGGGCTACAGATCCCAAAATACAGAAAGTCCTTGTTCTTTGAGGATCATTTGTAGTAGGAAAAAACTTGTAAATTATTTGAAACAAGGAATAAATTACTACATCTAAAAATATCAAGTGAAATTTTATCTTGAAATTAAATTAATATAATGTTTGTTTTATTTTGTATCCAATAACATTCAAAATATAATCGAAATTCTATCCTAAATTCTTAGAATAGACAAAAATAAAAATGACTCAATCACACACTGTATGAAAACTCTGAATGACAACACTCTTCATTTTATATTTCACCTCTAAAACAGGATCATAAAGAGTACAAAAATATTTGATATCTTCAATTTCCCCAAGGGATTCTCTTATCTGATAATCAAATCATGCTCTTTAGAAGCATCTGGCGTGTCTTCCTCCTTGTTGTTTCCTTTACTTAGTGTTAAGCAGTCTAACTACGTTGATCCTAATTTGGCAATGATTTTTCCTAAGATTCTATCAAATTGCCAATATACCAATGCAAAATAAGAATTTTTTTATTTGTAACCAATTTTCATTGTATTTGCATTGTATTATTTGCTGTTTACGATAACCAAAAATCAGTAAGATAATCAGAGGTATTTCTGAGTCCTCAATTAGGGAATACATTTCATAAATATCTAGTTTGCTTATAAACATTTTCCTATTATGATGCCCTTTACTTTGACAATTATAACTCTTTTAATTGGAATTACATGAGTAATGAATATTCAGATGATGAGGACCCTTGTATGATCTTTATATTGCTCTTAATAATTGTTAGCCCAAATTTTTGTCCATGATTATCCTCAGGGAATGTCCACGTGTCACCTCACAAAAGTAAAATTACTTGATTGCCCAGATATTTTTAATGTAGTATGTAAGCAATAAAAAATTGTCTTGCCATTGAGTGACCCTTGCAATTCCAATCCAAGACATACATTTCATTGATAATATTGCAATAGTCTCAGTGTTGAGGAAGGTGCCCTATTCAAACTGCTCATGACTCTTAGGGACAACTATGAATCGCTGAATTCTAGATACTGTCATAGACTGCTTGATCTATCCTTGGTAGAAATGTAACCAGAGTGGAAGTTGCTACTTGGCACAGTACTAACCCAGGGAATTCCAACTGAATCAGAGAGAACTCCCACAGGCTAACAGTCCAACTCAGGATTCCAGCCTCTTCTCTTCTACTAAGTAGGAGTGTAATTTTACAAAACCCATTGTAATCCTCATCATTTCAGTTTCTCTCTCTGTCAGATAGAATAACAACCCATACTCTTTTAATCCTTGTAATAGGCTGAATAATGCCCCCCTGCAGATGTCTGTGTCCTAAATCCTTGGATCCTGTGGATATTTTGCCTTACATGTTAAAAGGCACTTTGGAGATGTGATAAAATTAGGATCTTGATATGGGGAGAGTATCCTGGATTATCCAGGTGGGTCCAATGTAATAACAAGGGTCCTGATAAGAGAGAGGCAGGAGAATTCGAGTGAGTAGTAGGAGATGTGAACATGAAAGTTAGAGGTGGAGTGATCTGAGAAAGGAGCTATGCACTGAGGAGTGCAGGCATCATCTAGAAACTGAAACATGCAAAGAAATGGATTCTTTTCTGAAGCTTCCAAAAGGAACACAGCCCTACTGATAACTTGAATTTAGACGTCTGACCTCCAAAACTATGAGGAAATGAGTTTGTGTTGTCTTACTCCACCAAGTGATTGATAATTTGTATAGCAGCTAAAGGAAGCAAATACAGTCTTCAAGTGACCATGAAGATCAATGGGACAATAACCATGAGATCCCTCAGAAAAGTCAAAAGAAGTATTTAAAAGCATGATGTTTAAAAACACAGTAAAGGAGGTCCTTTATTTTGACCATAGATAATTAGTGAAAATTTCATAAATTGTAAACACTTATGTACCAGGAGATTGGAATTGTTCCTCATTTATCACATGCACCAAAATAGGTGAGAAAGTACAATCAGTGATGGCATGGATGTGCCAGTTTTCCTGATTACATCACGAGGGCTTCTAGGTGTGCTCTATCTTGCCCCTCCTATGACCTTAAGTCATCAGCCATGCTGTACCATTTTACCCTATGCCTCTTTCTCTTTTGCCCCTTCTACGTACAGTCCTCAACCCCCAGGCTGTGGCCCAATACTGGTCCATGGCCTGTCAGGAACTGGGCCATGCATCACTGCCTGAGCTCTGCCTCCCCACTCTGCACCCTTATCCCATGGAAAAATTGTTTCCATGAAACTGCTCCCTGGTGCCAGAATGTTTGGGAACCACTGCCTCTATTCTGACTCATCTTCTTGCTTTATTAAAATGGTGGCTACTCCACTTTTCCAGAAAAAAAGCCACCAATACTAAAAAGAAACTGCAGTTGTAACATGTCATGACAACTTTGTCAGCCATATAAGTGGCTAGTCACACATGTGGAAAGAAAGAATTAAGTGAGAGTAAGGAATAACTTGAACATACCATAAATCTTCAGACTCCAACTTGGGAGTCCACAAATGAAATGAGCCTCCCACATTAGTCATTTTCAGGGCCTTACTTCTTTGGCTGCAAAGTAATTGATTTTAAAGCCAAACAGTCTAAGACTGGAAGTTCAAATGTGATATAGAAAACTTCCTAAGGGAAGGAATTATTACCTTGAACACTGCGTAGAGTTGCTGGACTTACTAAGTGAATACTTCTTATTTGGACCATATATATATATAACAGAAAACCCCACTCAAGAGTTTCTATATTTAAACTATAAATAATTAGATATATTTCACTACAGTTTAAAAATGCCAGGCAACATAAAAATTTAATATTGATATTTATGTTTATATTCTTCTCCCAACTTTCATAGAGATTAATAGTTGCCACTTACAATAATGATTATGGAAATGTCAAATGAGCTTTATTAGCATGAATATCGGCTTATACTGTCAGATATCACACGTTTAGTACAGTTCAAAGGAAGTCTGAGAAAGAAGTAGATAATACATAATCAAACATTTTATAAATAATCAAGAGTTTTTGGAACCATTAACAATTCCAATAAATTACTCCACAATACCCAAAATGGTAAAATACTCAGCAAGCCTGTTGGGAAAAAAATAAAAATCTTATTGTTTTGAATAGTATATAAGATTCTGTGTGTGTGTGTGTGTGTGTGTGTGTGTACACATTATTGGTTCTGTTTCTCTGGAAAACCCTGAATAATACATTGACTAAGTTAGAGCTCTTTAATTAACAGTAAAGAAGCAAAGCAAATCATAATATTATACTATTACCAGGTTCCGTTCTATGCTACTTCCGGAACAAGCTCAGATTTGTTGAAGACATCATTACAAAGTAGCAAGCAAACAAAAATGTTTATTCTGCTGAATGGCCTTTGTACTCCATTCCAATATGGTATTGAGGTCCAATCTATAAACTGAAACTCAGAAAGTTTGCAAAACTTAGAATGATTCTAACCTGATAAAAGGCTGATAACTAGAATCCATAAAGAACTAAGGAAAATCAGGAAGAAAAAAAATCAAACAATCCTATTAAAAAGTGGGCAAAGTACATAAACAGAAACTTCTCAAAAGAAGACAGACTAATGGCCATCAAACACATGAGAAATGCTCAACATCTCTAATCATCAAGGAAATGCAAATCAAAACCACAATGTGATTCTAAACTCTTTTCTAGGTAGCATTGATACTATGAAGTATCAGCATAGTATTACTCTACAATAATACTCATATACCTAATCCTTCTCAATGGACAGCAGTAATTGCTTGATAATAGCAGATAAATTGAGGTGAAACAGTTGAAGAATCCAATAATCTATTTTTTCTTAGAAAAACTTTACCGGTTGTTTCCAATTCTATCATTTTTATAAACATCTAAAAAGCATAAAACTGAAAATGTCTTGATAGTCCCATAAGACATATTTAAATTTTCATTGTTATAAAAAGAAAAGGGAAACCATATCTTTTCATTACAAAAATAACTACCATTTTCATATTTAGTTTCTTTTCCCTCTTCTGTTTTTTACCTGAATATATGGGCTCCAAAGAAACATTTCTGCTTTATTCTGGGACACTTGCCCCTGTGCTACCTTTGGAATTTTTATTTTTTCACTCTTGAAATGGGGAATGATGTTTATTCTCTTCAGCTCTGAGTTTGCTTCTGGCCATGTAAGCTTTCTAATCCAATATCACGGCATAACCACTTCCAGCAGTTACTCGGCAAAGCAAAACTTCTTTTTCATTAAAATCCATTATCGTCTCAGTAAAGCAAAAGAAAAAAAATTCAGGCTGACTCTGATATGCTTACCACAAAACAAGATTGTTTCAGTTCACCCATTGACTGAAATTAAAATGTATGAACAATACAGTTTCCCAGAAAACATCTGTGAAATGTAAGTGCTGTAAGCAATCAAAACGAATAAGGTAAGTTTGCTCCAAATGTCAAAACACTATCCCAAAAGTTCTTATCTCTAAATAGTGTTGTTTTTCAGCTGACTCATTTGATAACATTTATGGGTGTAAACAATGGAATTTTCTGGAGAACTTCATGGTAATGCAAATGTTGCTATGTAATTTAAGAAAACAAATAGAATAAAATGGTTTTGCTTTAAAATTAAAGCAATGTACCAGTTAAGATATTATTGAATAGGAAAAAACTAAGAAGAAAAGATGAAAGAAGTGTAAGAAAAAGTCAGTTCTGTCCTCCAGTGGTAAGATATAAAATAAATCTTGGGCATTGAGAAGTAAAAAATTGTGAGCATGTTAATAAGAAAAAAGTGTATGAGAGTATATTAAAATATGGCATTAGTCTATTTTTTCCTTAATCATCAGAATAATCACAAGAGTTAGGTACAGCGATTACTCCCATTTTATGGATAAAGCAACTGAGAAACAAGGTGGTTAATTTGTTCAAGGACATGTAGCTGATAAGTGTCAAGGCCAGGATTTGATCTAGACATTCTGTTCTCAAAGCCTCACTCTGGACAAGGCTTATAAGATTCAATAATGTCCACATATGAGAAAAAGTGAAGGTAAAAGTTTTTCATTCGAATTCATATGCTTAATAGGTTTCTTATTTTCTTAAGACAAAGTGAGACAAAAAATTAAGTGACCTCCAGGTTTTTATGGCATAAATGTTACCATATCACTAATTAGACTATAATTACCTAACACCACTCCCTGGGCCATGGATTAGCAAATTGGACTATGCCTGGAGTTCACTCTCTTAGCAGCTGCAATAACTTTCACTATCAGTGAAAGGGACCTTTTGGGTTCAAGGCAGATACAACAGGGTGGATGCCATCTTTCAGTAAGGTAACAAACTTCTTGAGGATGTGTGGGTGGTTAATGTCAAGAGTCCTGTAGAGCCAGAACCTTCTGTTCAGTATCATCCAATACAAACCTTTTTCTCAGCTGGCTGGCTTCTCCACTGTCTTCTATAAAGGGTATGGGTATTCCTATTATTGAGCTTTCTCTCTTTCTGTTGATTGATTCTTTTCCAGGATCTATGGCAGTCTTTATTTTATAATAAAATGAGAGCCTTTTGTTACCTCAACAAATAAACTCCCTTGACTAGAATGCAAAATAAGAATACCATGCTAAATATAGGTCATATAATTCCATGTTAGAGTGACAGTCTGTTCGCTGGAAATGAATTACATGTGGAATAAATATGAATGAACCTGAATTATAATCTTTATATCTTAATAATTATTTTATTACATTCTGCTTGCTTCACTATGCTGAAAACATTCGTTGTACAACGTTCTTGCCCATGATTAATATATAACAATTTTCTTGAAAAATATAATATTGGTACCTGAACAATTTCTCATAATTTTTAGAAAGTCTTTGCTCCTAAAAGGGCTAAAATGCAAACTGAATTCCTTAGGAAGAGAACACCTTTACTCCAAATAAAAAGATGTCAAAGTGGTGTAAAGGAAGTGAGAAAGAATATTTAAGGAAGTGAAAAAGAATATTTATTTTATTTTTATTTTTATGTTTTATTTTATTTTTTATTTTTTTACCGAAAAAGAATATTTAAATGGAAATTAAATGCCTACCTTTCTATCTCCTGAAAAATGTTTTGGAATTTTTTGTATATGTATGTTTAAAGATTATCTAGATCCTTACCAGATTGTAATCCACCCAGCAGCCTGACTATTCACTCCCTTGTGTCTTCACCATAGAGCACAATGTTAAATCAAATGAGTGATAATATCTGTTTCCCTCCACTATAAGGCTTTACTTGTATTCAGTAGCAAAAATATGTAAATTGTATCCAAATAGAAAGTGAGATCATGGGATCATAGAATTTTAGAACTGAAAGGAAGTTCATGAGGTTTCTTTCTTAGTGTCTAAGATAACTTTAGGGAGAGAATTTATAGGAGAAAAGCATACACCGAGAGAATATGAATCCAGTTCTTAGATTGTTGGGCTCTTTTTTCCATTTATTTGCATTTTTCTGATTTTAAAATTCAAAGTTTCCTTTCTCTTCATATTGGGATGACTCCATTCAGTCTGCTTTCCAGATGCCTCTGAGGCTGGCCTGTAATATAACTCAGTGTGGAAGTATTTCCTATTGTACAGGGCCCCTTTCTGCTCTCTCCTTTTGTATTTAAAATAAAAATTTAGTGAGTAGCAATTGTAGGAAAATTATGGCTTAAGAGCAAGAGAAATATGCAAATTTCAGAGACAAAGATTTAAATTACAAGTAGGTTAATATCTTAACTAATTTTCTAGAGCTTTTAAAATAGAGAACGATGCGACACATTCAAAGAGCTCACCTAACTCAAAGACACACTGCTGTTATCTTTATAATGGTGTCATTGAAGGGATGTTAGGATGACAATCAAGGAGCTACAGGAAATATGCCGATGTTTCTGCCTGTTATTATACCAATAGTCTCAATCTATGGATTTCTATAGCTTTAAAATGCAATCACTAACACTTTATTTAAAAAATATTTGACAAAATTTTGAAAAGTGTTAATTTCTCTAATTCAGAAAAGAAGGTTGAATTGGTTAAAGATTTGTGACAAGCTCTAACTAAGGTTTTAAAAATAACTTACCCAGTTCCATCTTCAAAAGAGGTCTTCCACCTTAATGTGATTGA
>CAUYPO010046238.1:0-15317 GCA_963574435.1 Cheirogaleus major
GAATAAAACCTGTCCAAAGGATGTAATCCTTCGGTTTGAACACCTTGTATTGTTACCAAAGTGGCCATTAGCACTGTTTGCTTTTTTACAATCATGTGGATACAAAAACAAGTAAAGAAAATTTGTCAACTATCTATGCAAAATGTAGTTCTTTATCTCTAACATCTAGAGTTCTAAATATAGAAAGACATCAGTTTCATAAATATGCTTATTTCTTGCTGAGCATTAAACCAAATGACTTGGGGCCGGGCACGGTGGCTCACACCTGTAATCCTAGCACTCTGGGAGGCCGAGGCGGGCAGATCGCTCAAGGTCAGGAGTTTGAAACCAGCCTGAGCAAGAGCGAGACCCCGTCTCTACTAAAAAAAAAATAGAAAGAAATTAATTGACCAACTAAAAATATATATATACAAAAAATTAGCCAGGCATGGTGGCACGTGCCTGTAGTCCCAGCTACTCAGGAGGCTGAAGCAGGAGGATCGCTTGAGCCCAGGAGTTTGAGGTTGCTGTGAGCTAGGCTGACGCCATGGTACTCACTCTAGCCTGGGCAACAAAGTGAGACTCTGTCTCAAAAAAAAAAAAAAAAAAAAGAAAGAAAAGAAAAGAAAATGATAGTAGATCAGGACATTTCTTTGTGGCTCTGGTTGTTAGGGCAGTAGTTTTGGAAAGTGACCACACCTAGGAAGCTTAAAGATATGTTGATATACAGGTTCCATCTTGGACCAAATAAATTAAATTTGGGGGATGGGGCCCAGGCATCAGTTTATTTTTAAAAGCTCCTGAGACTTATATACCTGGTTGCAGTTCCTGGGTTAGGAGAATAAGAAGGAAACTGGATTCTTGTTCTTGCTGTAACATTTTGGCCATTCCCTAAAATTTTTGATCTTAAGTACCTGTTCTCTGAGTATAAAGAATAAAGAAATATGTTCCAGCAGTTTAATGCCCATGGGCAATTCACTGGAATTCCCTTATTTTTTAGAGACAGGGTGTTGCTCTTTTTGCCCAGACTAGAGTGCAGTGGCCAGATCAAAGCTCACTGCAGCTTCATGCTCTTGGCCTCCAGGGATCCTCCTACATCAGCCTCCCAAGCAGCTGGGACTACAAGCGTCCACTACCACGCCTGCTTAATTTCTTTTTTCTTGTTTTTTTTTTTTGGTAGAGATAGAGTCTCACTATGTTGCCCAGGCTGGTCTCAAACTCCTGGCCTCAAATGATCCTCCTGCCTTAGCCTCTGAAAGTGCTGGGATTATAGGCATGAACCACCTTGCCTGGCCCGGAATTCTTTTTGAGTCTCAGTTTGCTCATTTATAGAATGGAGATAATTAAAACTACTTTCCAGGATTACTTTGACAATCAAATATTTGCAGGTATTTCAAAATGCTTTGTAGATTCCAAAGTACTATATGCTGTAAAATGTGAGGGAGTTTTTCTTTTCACTGACACGTAACTTTCCCAAGGTGTCACAGCTGATTGGTGCCCTATACAGGTCTGGAATTCGTATCTTCTGAATCTTTTAATTTTCCTATTAATGTTAAAGGTGATTTTTCTTCCTTTTTATTTCATTCTTTGTTCTTTTATTAAGTTGTGCCCAAATACCTTGTGTATTGGATGCTTTCAGGCCACTTGGTATCATGAAAATCATATTGGTTTAGTGGGAAAAAAAGTCCTGGGCTTTGCAGTTCTGTAGATCTGAGGTTCAGTCCTGGTTCTATTACTAACCACATCAATTTAACGTAAGTTTGAGTCTCTTTATATGTTAAATGAAGTATTAAATGAGAAATAATGTGAAGTACTTAGTATTTTGCTTGCTGTATAATATGCACTGCTAATTGTTGCTTGTTATTAGGAGGAACAGTGATCGAGGGTGATACTTATATTATAGTTGGGTAAGTGTTGTAGTAGAGAGCTTTCCATTTGACTTACCTGAGCAGAGTCATCTCCCTTTGGTGGCTGTTGAGAGTGTTCTTGGGGAACCTTCCACAGGTTTTATAACAATCTTAATTTGTTTTAAAGATACTTTTATAAACTATTCTCATTTAACTCTCACAAGAATCTTCAAGGAAGGTTATATCTCTATATCTTTAATAAGGAAACCATGGCTAAGAGAGATGAAGTGAATTGCACAAGGTCACCTTATGAATAAGCAATGGAGACAGTTATTATTTAAGGGGAAGCCCCAACCCTTGAGGCTTTGGGTTTCATTTCAGCTGGACTTTTGGTTTCATAACAGCGGCTTTTTTATGTTAAAACAAGCTCAGTTTTGTGGTTGTATTTATTATCTATTGCTGTGTAAATTACCTGCAAAACTTAGCAGTTAAAAAAAAAGTTTATTATCTCACATAGTTTCTGAGGGTCAGGAATCTTAGAGTGGCCAGGCTAGGCGGTTCTGCCTCAGTGTATCTAATGAGGTTACAGTAAATCTGTTACCTAGGGCTGCAATCATCTAGAGGCTCAACTAGTCTTGGAGTGAACCCTTTCCATGTTCACTCATGTGGTTATTGGCTAGCCTCAGTTTCTTGCTGGCTGTCGGCTGAAGGCTTCAGTTCCTTGCCATGTGTCCCTGTCTATTGGGCAGCTCACAACACAGCAGCTGGCTTCCCCAAAGAAGTGATCTAAGAGAGAGAAGAGAGCAACCAAAACAGAAGTGGCAGTGTCTGTTATAATCTTACTTCAGAAGTGACATAACTTCACTTCTGCTTTATTCTTTTAGTCACATAGACCAACCCTTCTACTAGATCCAAGAGGACTACACCAGGATGCAAATACTAGCAAGCAAGGAACATTGGGTACCATCTTGGAGATTGGCTACTGCAGTGGTAGAGAAACTTTGGGGCCCAGGCTAAACACATTTATTAAGGAGTCAACCTTAATAAACAGGTTCAGATTCTATTCCATGTTCCAGACATGGTAGATATGAAGAGAATTCCCATATGTCTTTCAGATATGGTTTCTGGGGATGCAGGGAAGAGGAATCCTTTAGAAACCTCCTGGGTCTCATTTATCTGCTATTAATCTTTGTAAGTTGGTAACACAACCATGCCTATAATATAAACAACCAGATACTTTAGTGAGTATTGGGAGCACCAGAGGATTTCTTTGCCATTAGCTGCTACCTGGTGAAATTGTCCTTGCAAGTCTGAGCATTTTGACTCTTTTACCAATAGAGAAAATTAGCTGAGGGAATTGTACATGCCTCCAATATTTAGTGCTTTTAAAAACTCTTTTACATTCATTTACCTGTGACCATCTCAAAGGGGTAATGTGATAAGGTGGGAAATCAGCTAGCCTTGAAGTCAGTATATCTGGGTCTGAGTTCTAGCATTAGCACTAACTGACCATGTGATTCAAAGTCATATTCTCCTGTGGACTCCAGTTTCCTTCAACCTAACATGAGGGTGTTAAACTAATCTCAGGGCTTTGAAGTGGAACCTAACAGGGTACTGGGGTAAGTTCAGAGGTGGGATGAGGCTGAGGAAGTGGAACTTACCACCTCCGTTTCAGCCAGAGCAGCTCTGCTTTTCAACTGTTGAAATATTGGCATTACTGTAAGATTTGATTAGAAAAATAAAGGTTGAGAGGCTTTTTTTTTTTTAATTTCAGCATATTATGGGGGTACAAATGTTTAGGTTATGTGTTTCCTTCCCCCCCTTTCTCCCCTGGAGTCAGAGCTTCAAAAGCATTGGATTGACTGATTTGAAGTCTTAAAGGACTTCTCAGTGGAAAGAAAGGGGTTGTTTTTTCTGATGCCATTAGGCAAGGAGTAGCCTAAGGGGTGTGGGAATATCTTCCTTTTCTACATTTCTACAGAGAGAACAGCAGAGTGTGGAGCTTGACGTTTCCTAAGAAACCTAGGTTTTTTCCTCTTATTCTTTTCCTTAGATCAGCAGTAGCCAACCTTTTTGGCACCAGGGAACAGTTTCATGGAAGATAATTTTTCCACAGAAGGGTGGGGGGTGGAGCTTAGGCAGTGATACACGGCCCGGTTCGTAACAGGCCATGGACTGGTGCCAGGCGCAGCCTGGGCATTGGCGACCACAGCCTTAGATGATTTTAAAAAAACAGTGTTGGGAGAGATGGGTGTTAGTTGCTGATGGCAGCATCTCCCATCTCTATGATGGTGGTATTAGTAGCTACTTTAGGAACAGGATCCAGGTCTGGAGGGGAAAAGGCCTTTGTTTTGAAGGCAGAGGTAGTGGAACAGGCCTCCTGGGAGAGGAGAGGGGGAAATGAGTCAGCAGCAGGTGAGAAGGGCTAATCTTCTAAGTTGATCTCTACCTCCTTTGGATTATTTAGTTATAAACATACTTTCCCTGGCCTCTATGGGTCCCCAAGCCCATCTATCTTTAGGGGACTAAACTAATGGAGCCGGTAAGGCGGGAGGAATTCAGATGAATCTTGTTTTCAACAGTTTAGCAAGTCTCTTGTTTTTTGGTAGCTCCAATGCCTACTGTTACTTCTCACACTATAGAAAGTAGGTTTTTGATAGCTGATCAAAGCTAATTTCAAGCTGTACTTTCCCTACTCTCTGTTTTCTTAATTTGCAGGTAAATAGTCTGTTGTGGAAAAGAAGTCTTGAAATCAATGGTTTAGTAGAAAAGTTCTATAATAGCTCTACTTAGAATCAGGAGAGCTGGATCAGGTTCCAAGTTTTCTACTAACCTGTGTGACTATGGGCAGCTTTCTTAATCTTTCTCAGTTTGTTTCCTAATTTGTAAAATAGGATTGCTGTGAAGATTAAAGGAGATAAGCATGTGAAGTAGTAAGTGCTCACTAGTTGCTAAGTATTTATTATTATTTTGGTTTTTATGTCTTGGAAGATTTAGGTTATTGCTAATTAAATTCTAGAGAATACCATTTTATATTAAAGCAACACAATCAGTACCAGGAGAAATTTTACAGAAAATCTTTTGATACATTCATTTTACACTTGGAATTGGTACGTTTTACAGTTGGAATTGTTCAGGCTCAGAGTGAAGCAGTGAATGGCTCAAGTTTACCCAGTGGAGGCACTAGGAATTCAGTTTATAATTCAGTTTCCAATGATGGGGTGTCTTAGACTAGGCTGAGACTAGATTAAATATCCACACTAGGTCCCTAACTTTATGCTTTGGGGGCCATTAATCTGTGTGGCCTGAGAAACCAATGGCTACCTTAGTTTAGATACTGCTAGGTAGAGCCAATCTTATATCTTCCCACTGTCCTGAGAAATTTTCCCTGGTGTGGACCTGGGCACTTGCTGATATACCTAATGGTTCTTTCCTTGACAATTTAATCTGTTCTTCCTTCTCCATAAATTAAAAACAAAACCAGAAAAGAGAAGGCAAGTACAGTATAGCCATGATGTCTCTGGGAGTGAGTGACCCATGGTGTTGGGGTGGAGACGTAGAAAGGAGGGCAGGAGAATGCATAGGACCAGAAAACTCCTTGGGTATTTTTTTTCCCTCAGAGTCTACTAAGGGCTATTTTTTCTGTTACTGTGTGAAGAGAGAATTGTAAAATTTTAGGGAGTGAAATTTCCATTTAAGGGCATCCAACATAGTCTTTACCCCATGTTTGAATTCCCTCTGCAAAGTTCCTACCAACTATTATAGTTCTCCAACATCTGCTTGCATACTTCTGTGGGAGCTCTCTAATGCTAGAGGCAGTCATTTTCATGGTTAGATTTTTTGGCTCTTAAAACTAAAATCTGCTCCTTTGGGGCTTCTAATCAGTGGCCTTTCACATGAGGAAATTGAGGCTCAGGCAGATAAAATGGTGCATATCAGACCATTGGGTGTGAATCTTCCATTTTATCTCTAGCTAAGAGGGTCAGGCAAGAGAGAAACCCAGGAGTTCAGTTCTAAAGCCTCAAATTCATCCTTGTGTCTTTATGGGCGAATAGTATTTATTAAAATTATTATTATTATTTTCCTTTTATTTCATCATATAATGGGGGTATAAATATTGTTAGGGTTACATATATTGCCCTTGCCACCCCTCCCCCCTAAAACTATTTATTTATTTATTTTTTTTTTCATGGTCTTGTTGAATTTGTTAGTACTAGAAAGAAACTTACGGTCACATGGTCTATTCTCACCACCATTTTATAGATTGGTAACTGAGTCCCAGAGAAGTAAAGCCATCTCCCCAAGGTCACACACAGAGATTCTATGACAGAACTGGAGTTAGGACCATGGTTTCCTGGTAGCCAGTCCTAGATGTCCTTGCATAGACAGCTCTTCTAGAGAAGCTGTTAACCAAGCTCTAAAACTATTTTTTTAAGTGCCATGTGGCCTGTGTACCTTGATATTTCTATTAGAAGTGACAGCATCAGTTAAAATTACACAGGTTTCAGGGCCAGGTGTGGTAGCTCACACCTGTAATCCTATCATTTTGGGAAGCTGAGGTGGGAGGATTGCTTGAGGCCAGGAGTTCAAGACCAGCCTGAGCAAGAGACCTCATATCTACAAAAACCAGAAAAATTAGCCAGCCCGGCATGGTGGCACATGCCTGTAGTCCCAGTTACTTGGAAGGCTGAGGCAGGAGGATCGCTTGAGCCCAGGAGTTGAGGTTGCAATGAGCTGTGATCACACTACTGCACTCCAGCCTGGGTAAGAGAGCAAGACCCTGTTTCAAAAAAAACCAAAAAGTCAAGGAAGCAAAAGGGGTAAATTCTTCCTTCCTCTACCTTTTGTTTTATTCAGGCCCTGAACAAATTGGATGTTGCCCACCCACACTGAGGAGGGCAGTCTACTTTACTGAATCCACCTATTTGAATGCTAATCTCATCCTGAAACACAGGCTCACAGACACACCCAGAAATAATGTTTAATCTGGGTACCCTATGGCCAGTGAAGTTGGCGCATAAAATCAACTATCTCAAGAGCTTAATTTTCTGGTGTCTGAAAGATCTGAGAATAAATTTTAGCTCTGCTACTTATTGGCTGTATGACCTATGGCAAGTTACCTACCCTCTCTAATGCTTATTTTCTTCATCTCTAAAATGGGGATAACAATTACCTCAGAAATTGGTTGTGAAGATTAAATGAGATAAAGTTAATATAGTGACTGGCACATAATAAGCACTTGCTTAATATTTTCATGGGATGAAAATATTTTGAGGAAGCAGGCATTTGTCTTTTAAATACTGGTAAGAATTAGATGTGGGAAATCTGTGAGATGTCTTTTATGTGGCTAGGTACTCTATAAAGCCCTCAGTGTCCTTTTCTTTTATGTGTCCCTTCTCTTGGTGTTTTCTCTCACCAAGACACTCAGTCTTTTTTTTCTTCCAAGCCACTTCCTGGGCAGAAAGTTCAACTTAAGCTGTTACAACTTGCCTCTGGCCTCTCCCTGAGTCCAGTGTATTCCCATTGGCTGGGAAAAGGAAATTAATCCACATTGTCCAACCCAAGTCATACTTTACAGGCAGAATGCCTGCCTAACCTCAGGAGAGAGCAGTAGTAGAAGCAGTTCAGGTGTAGCCCCAGCAATAAAGGGATCCCCAGGCAAGGTAAATAGGGGAGGGCTATTGTCCTCTGATCCAAAGCCCAGATTGGAGCCAAGAGGGCAGGTCTTTAGGGAGGTAATTCAACTGGGAGGGTGGGGAGAGAGGTGAGCCTTCTGTCTGACCTCTGTTGATGCTAGAAAGGAAAAAGGTCTTATTTGCAAACTTGTGAAGTTGTGGGAGAAGAAGAGGAGGAAGGAGAGAAAATGCTTGCAAGGTACCTGAGACATAACGTTGGGTTAGCTCATGGAAAGAGCACTAGTCTTGGAATCAGGAGACCTGGGTCCAGTCTTGGCTTTCCTACTGAATCTGTATTTTGGTAGATTACTTGTGCATTCTGAGCTTTGGTAAAGTAAGGGAAGGTCTGAAATGTTTATACTTGTCTAATAAAGTCTAGAAGAGAGATCCATGTACTCTTAGAGTTCAGAAGAGAGAACTTCTGTTTGGTTTTTTTAGTCTATACTAGTTTCTTAACCTCAAGACTATTGATATTTTAGACCATATAATTCTTTGTTGAGGAGCATGGGGCTGTGCATCATAGGATATTTAGCAGCATCCCTGTTCTCTACCCACTAGATGCCAATAGCATCTACCCTCCCCCAAGTCATGATAATAAAAAATGTCTCTAGACATCGCATATGTCCCTTGGGGTACAATATCAACTTTGGTTGAGGACCAGTGGTCTATATACATGTAAATTGTGGGAACAACTAAAAGATAAAATTAATAACAACAATATAATCTTATATAGCACTTACTATATACCAGATACTGTTCTAAATCTTTAAGTATAATAACTCATTTATTCCCAAAATAATCCTTTGAGTTAGGTACTATTTTTATCACTATTTTAGAGGAAACTGAGAACAAGAAAGGTTAAATGAATGAATAGCAGTTAATGTTTTTCTGTTAATAAGTGTGTGTCAGAGACTGTGCTAAGTACCTAACCTATATGTTATCTCATTTAATCCTTACAGTTACTGTGTGTGGTGAGTTCTGAGGTTGTCATGGTTTTACAGATGGGGAATCTGTTGTGTGCCTAACCTGCTACTAACCTCTGAGGGCACACTGGAGTAAATAACTTACCTCTTTTTCTTAATGATTTTGCATGGTCTCTTCTGATACAGTGTTTTAGTTTTCAGAGTACCTTTTCCTATTTTATCCTCAGAACAATACTATCAAGTAGGTAGTATTATCCCCATTTTATAGATAAAGAAATTAAGACTCAGAGAGAGAAAGGGGCTTGTGTAAGATTGCACAGTAACTGATAGAGCTGGATGGCATTTGTTGTACATTTTTGTTATTTATGATTGACCATGATGCTTCCAGCTATACTAAGCAGAAGGCAGTTGGGTGAGACATAACACATGGCAAAGAAATACTGAGTCCCTGTTTGAGATGGAGGGAGAACTGAGAGAAGCGTCTTCTGATTTGTAGTACAGGGTTTGTTGGTGAGGTTTTCTTCTGCCTATGTGTCCTCCTACCCACATCTTTCTTCCTGATTGGCGCTGGCTATATATCACAAGTTGTAATTATGTTATAATTGGCTTGTTTATTTCTTTAATATCTGACTTCTGCAGTATTCTATCTAAGCTTCGTAAGCGTTGACCGTTTTGTTCACGATATCCCAGCACAGTGTCTTGCATGCAGTCGTCATTTTATTTGTAAAAATTCTGAATCAGTAGGCACATGGGAAGGGAGCTGAACGACAAAGAACTTGATTTAGTCAAAATTATAAAGCAATTTGTTAGCAGTTTGGGGACTATATCTGATTTTTCCTATCCTCAGGCCCAGAATTCTTTGTACAACATCACGCTGCTTGCCATATACCTATCATGATTGGAGCTATGTGATCTTGCTGTGTAGCCTTAGGCAAGTCCCTTAGTTTTCCCTTTTGTAACAAAAATATTAAACAGCTATTCTTTTTTCCTTGCCATCTTTGGTTACCCACCAGTGATGTCCTGGTGTGGCCTCCAACCACAGAGTAAGTGTCTACTGAGAAGCAGGAAAGCCTTGCTCTCCCTGCCAACTCAGAACTGGGAATCATGTTATCTCTTTTGAACAACTACTTCTTGTTTTAGTGGTGATGTGGTGGTCATAGTATACCCATCGAAACAGAAAGGGTTTGGTTTATAGGGGAAGAAAGCAATCGGGGTGTCTACTTTAACCCTTCTATATTCAGGACTGTACTCTGAGTGCCTTTATACATACACTCTAGAGCTTCCTTATGCTTCATGGTGAATTTTAGAGTCTGCTTATTTTTCCTTTAGCTTGTGGGAAAAAACCACAAAGCTACTTAAATTAGATGAGGAAAATGTCCTCTCTTAGTTTCAATCATTTTGGTTAGTAATGCTAATGACAAGGTATATCTAATCAAGAAAAAATAACTGTCTCTGGAAATCAGCTATATGCAAGGGACTTTCATGTTTGATTTCTTACCTAGTCTTCCAGCCACCTTGCAAATGTAGGATTTACTATTATTATCCTAATTTTACCAATAAAGAAAGTAAGGTTCAGTGTGAAGTCATGGTTGCATAGGTAGTGAATGGTAGAACCAGGAGTTGAACCTTAGTCTGACTTTTAAGTCTAGTGGGTACTCTTGCCACTCTGCCATAGTTGTGTGTGTGTGTGTGTGTGTGTGGTATTTAACAGCTTTATTTTTATTGTTTGTGAGTAAAAAATTTAATATTTCAGAATATTAACAGAGGTATAAACATTTTGGTTACATAAATTTCTTTTGTACCATTTGAATCAAAGTTATAAGTGTGCCCATCCCCCAGATAAGTGTGCATTGTACCCATTAGGTGTAATTTTACCCATCTCCTTCTTCCTTCTCCCTGAACAGCTTTATTGGAATATAATTCACATGCCATAAAATTCACCTGAAGTTATATACAATTCAGTGTTTTTTAGTATGTTCACAGAATTGTACAACCAGTGCCACAATCTAGTTTTAGAATATTTTGTCCCCCTAAAAGAAACACTGTACCATTAGCAGTTACCCATCGTTTTTCCTCATCTCTGTTACCTTATCCCTTAGCAACTACTGGTCTACTTTTTGTTTCTATAGATTTGATTTGCTTATTTTGGACATTTCCTATGTATGGAATGATATGCAGTCTTTTATGTTTTGTTTCTTTCCTTCAGCATAATGTTTTCAATGCTCATCCATGTTGTAACATGTATTATTTCTTTTTATTGCTGAATAATATTTGGTGATATTTTTTTGCTGAAAAATATTCCATTGTGTGGAATTCTATTCATTTCTATCTGTATAATTTTATTTTTTGCTGAATTCTGTTGTATGGATATACTATATATTATTTATCCATTTATCAGTTGATAGATGTTTAGGTTGTTTCCACTTTTTTGATCTTATAAATAATGCTGCTATGAACATTTATGTACAATTTTTATGTAGATGCATGTTTTCATTTACCTTATATACATACCTAAGAGTGGAGTTGCTGGGTTATGTGCTAATTCTATGTTTAACGTTTTGAGAAACTGCCAGACTGTTTTCTGAAAGAGCTGCACCATCTTACTTTCCCACCAGCAGTGTATGAGAATTCCAATTTCTCCACATCCTCATCAACACTTGTTATAATATATGTGTCTTTCTTATTATAGCCATCCTGGTGGGTGTGAAATAATATCTATCTTATTGAGGTTTTGATTTGAATTTCCTTAATGACGAATGATGTTGAGCATCTTTTCATGTGTTTATTGGCCACTTGTATATCCTCTTTGGACAAATGTCTATTTAGATCCTTTGTCCATTTTTAAATCGGGTTAAAGTCTTTTTACTATTATGGTAAGAGTTCTTTATATATTCTGGATGTAAGTCTTATATCGGATATATGTTTCACAGATATTTTCTCCTGTTCTGTGGATTGTCTTTTCATTTTCTTGGTACTGTCATTTATAGCACAAAAGTTTTTAATTTTGATATAGTTCAGTTTATCTAGTTCTTTTTTCACTGGTTGTGCTTTTGGTGTCATATCTAAGAAACTGTTCCCTAGTTCAAGGTCATGAATATTTACACCTGTGTTTTCCTCTGAGAGTTTTATAGTTTTAACTGTTACATTTAGAGTTATGATCCATTTTGAGTTATTTTTTGCATAGGGTAGTGAGGTAGAGGTCCAACTTCATTCTTTTGCATGTGGATATCCAGTTGTTCCAACACCATTTGCTTTTTTATTTGTTTGCTTTGTTTGTTTTTGAGACAGTGTCTTGCTCTATTGCCTGGGCTGGAGTGCAGTGGCATCATTATAGCTCACTGCAACTTCCGACTCCTGGGCTCAGGTGATCCTCACGCCTCAGCCTCCAAGTAGCTAGGACTAAAGGCGCTTGCCACCACACCTGGCTAGTTTTTGTTGTTGTTGTTGTTTAATTTTTTGTAGAGGCAGGAGTCTTGCTATGTTACTCAGGTTGGTCTTGAACTCCTGGCCTCAAGTGATCCTCCTGCCATGGCCTCCCAAAGTGATAGGATTACAGGTGTGAGCCACTGTACCCAGCTCCCAGCATAATTTGTTAAAAAGACTATTCTTTCTGCATTGAATTGTCTTGGTACTCTTGTTGGAAATCAGTTGACCATAACTGTGAGTTAATTTCTGGACTCTCAATTCCATTTTATTGATCTATATCTCTATTATTATGCCAGTACAATACTGTCCTGATTACTGTATCTTTGTAATTAAGATTTGAAATTGAGAAATGTGAGTCCTCTTTGTTCTTCTCTTTCAAGGTTTTATGAGTCTTGACCTTCTTTTATTCTTTTTGATAACATTGTAAATGAATTATTTAAATTCTAGTTTTTGGATTGTTCATTGCTGCATAAAGAAATGCAATTGATTTTTAATTTTTTTTCCTATATATTTTTAGTTGTCCAGCTAATTTCTTTCTATTTTTTAGTAGAGACGGGGTCTTGCTCTTGCTCAGGCTGGTCTCGAACTCCTGAGCTCAAGCAATCCTCCCGCCTCAGCCTCCCAGAGTGCTAGGATCACAGGCGTGAGCCACGCACCCGGCCTGCAATTGATTTTTGTATGTTGATTTTGTATCCTTCAACCTTGATGAACTTGTTTATTAATTCTAATATGGTTTTTTTGTGTGTGGATTCCTTAGTGTTTTCTGTATACAAGATCATGTCATCTGTGAATATAGTTTTACTTCTTCCTTTCCAATCTGGGTGCTTTTATCTCTTTTTCTTGCCTAATTGCTCTGGCTAGAACTTCCAGTACAATGTTAAATAGAAATGCAAGAATGGACATCGTTGTCTTGTTCCCGATCTTAGGAAGAAAGCATTTAGATGTTTACCAGTTAAGTATGATATTAGCCGTGGGTTTTTCGTAGATGCCTTTTATGAGTTACCCTCTATTCCTGATTTCTTGAGTGTTTTTATCATGAAAGGATGCTAGATTTTGTTAAATGCTTTTTCTGCATCAATAGAGATGATCATATGGCTTCTGCCTCTTATTGTATTATTATAGGGTATTCATGAATTTATTTTTTGCATATTAAATACCAACTTTGCATATCTGGAATCATATTGTATCTTCCTACAGGTACTTTTTGGGCACTAGTTGTTTACCAAGCCCGTAGGAGTACACAAATGAGTTAGATGGGGCCATTCATTGTAACTGAGGAGAAGGAAAAACATGCAGGCTTAAACTTCAGAGTTTAAGAGTGTGATAAAGATAATATCTTGTGTTGATGTGTGATAAACAGCAAATGAACTCTACAATGACCTTATTTATTTATTTATTTATTTTGAGACAGAGTCTCACTCTGTTGCCTGGGCTAGACTGCCGTGGCGTCAGCCTAGCTCACAGCAACCTCAAACTCTTGGGCTCAGGCGATCCTCCTGCCTCAGCCTCCTGAGTAGCTGGGACTACAGGCATGCGCCACCATGCCTGGCTAATTTTTTCTATTTTTGGTAGAGATGAGGTCTCGCTCTTGCTCAGGCTGGTCTCGAACTCTTGAGCTCAAAGGATCCTCCCACCTCGGCCTCTCAAAGTGCTAGGATTACAGGCGTGAGCCACCATGCCCGGCCCATTTCAGTATTATCTGATTTTGTAGACTATAGTGTTACTGTCCCCTCTCCTATTTTATAGTTTTATAAACTTAGGACAAAATATAGAGTTCTTTCTCAGGAGTCAGTGGCGCTTAAGAGAAATATTTGGGGGGACTTATTTTTGGGGCAGTTCAATTCCTCTCATGGCCCCTGCACACTTGGAACGGACTCTGCGCCCACGTGGAGCCGCCTTTGCTGGGGTGACCGTCCCTCCCGCCACCCCAGGGCTCAGCCTACGTCCACTCAGCCCTCCCGCCACCAGCCAGGTTGTGAGAACAAAACTGGTGCCTAAAATCACTCCTGATTGCCAGCAAAATTTCTCATAATTCAGTTATTTCTCTAACTTTTCAACCCACACGTGGCCCTGTGGAAGGAATCGTAGCCCAAGCTCCTGCAGAGAGGTATTTGCCAGCTCTTATCGTCGCCGTAAGGAAAACACATCCTTCAATCCATTTGTCGTCCTCTTAGAGTAAACCCATAACACAGGCAATGTCTATTGTTTTTTTTGAGACAGAGTCTCACTGTGTTGCCCGGGCTAGACTGTCGTGGCGTCATCATAGCTCACAGCAGCCTCAAACTCCTGGGCTCAAGCGATCCTCCTGCCTCAGCCTCCCGAGTAGCTGGGACTACAGCCATGTGCCACTGTGCCTGGCTAATTTTTTCTATTTTTGGTAGAGATGGGGTCTCGCTCTTGCTCAGTCTGGTCTTGAACTCCTGACCTCAAGCGATCCTCCCGCCTCGGCCTCCCAAAGTGCTAAGATTACAGGCGTGAGCCACCGCGCCCGGCCGATCTCCTGTCTTTCTTATTTGCCTGTGTCCTGTCTTCTACCCAAGGCGGCAGAGACAGCGGCAATCTGCCAGGCGCATCCGAGGGAAGGCCACCAGCACGGGTCTGGACAAGCCCTCTGCAAGCCAGCTGTCACTCTGTGTCCTGGCTGAGCTGAGCCTTCCCTCCTCTCTAATCCTGGGAGAGCCGGCACCTAGGAAGAGGTTAGCGTGGATCCTTTATAACACAGGCTGGAAAACTCCTGATTCTTTGCTTCCTACCTTGTTTCTATCTGTAAACTTGATTTTCTTTTCCTCTGAAAATTCCCCATGAAACCACACCCTTCTCCCGTCCTACCTCCGTGCTTGTTAAACAATTCACCTTTGCCTGTATGATAGAGTCCCCAGCCCTGGCGAGGGGAAAGGGGAACAGAATAACTCAAAAATCAACCAATATTTTGAGATTGAGTGCAATTAAGAAAACAGGAAAAAAAAAATCAACCAATGGGCAAATCCAAACAACCTTTGGTGGGGAGTAGTTGAACTTTTATACTTGTCCACCCCACGCCTGGCAGAAGGCAGATGCCCTGGGAGGGTTTGGAGGAGCTGGCCAGGTGCTGAGCGCTCAGAAGCCAGGTGCCCAGGACTCAGGGGTGACAGCACTTCCTGGAACTGGATCAGACCCAGCCCGGGAGCAAGTCCTGCCTGAAGTAGAACTGCTTGAGGAAGCTTCTTCCAAAGGGTAGTGACTGCTAAATTCTGCCTGCTGGGTTCTGATCAGGTGCGGGGCGGCAAGAGGGACGTGGGAGTAACCAGTAATTCTTGGCACTGAGACCTGGGTTCACAACCATGTGCTCAGCCAGATCTAGCTGAAAAAGGGGAGAAATCCCTGAAATACTGGATAGTCGAGTATGTCCTGAGAACCCGGCTGTCATGATTTAGAGACAAAATGCCCTTCAGCTGGGCACGGTGGCTCACACCTGTAATCCCAGCACT
>CAUYPO010046239.1:0-11688 GCA_963574435.1 Cheirogaleus major
TACCGTGTTTCCCCAAAAATAAGACCTATCCATAAGATAAGCCCTAGCAAGATTTCTAAGCCTTTGTGCAATATAAGCCCTACCCCGAAAATAAGACCTAGTGATGGGCGTGGCTACGCAGCGTATCTGCACAACCCATGCATTTCGTCGTGGAGCGGTAAAGAAGACGAGCAGCCCTTCTCATCTGCCCCATGAGAGCTCTATTGCTAGACATGAGAGATTAGGGCCAATGGTTCTAAAGGAAATAGAGTCACAAGAAATTCAGGATGGAATTTGGGGTTTGGAGAGGTATGATGATGTTCCAGAAGAAGACGACTTAACTATATTTGAATAAATGTATATTGTTGTACCGTGCTTTAAAAAATAAATAAATATAAGACCCTGTCTTATTTTCGGGGAAACACTGTAGGTGACTCACCAGCAGAGTTAGCATACACAACATGGATACATTGCACAAAAGAAGAATTCACCACCCGGGTGGTCAGGAGTGGGACAGCATGAGATTTCATCATGCTACTAAGAACAGCATGCAATTTAAAACTTCTGGATTGTTTATTTTTTGAATTTTCCATTTAATATTTTTAAACCATGGTTGATAATAGGTAACTGAAATAATGGAAACTGAATCGATGGGTAAGGGGGTACTGCTATATTGGCTTAACATAGGTCCGATGCCCTGTTACTCTAGGCCTACTCTACATAATGCCAAAATGGCTGCTGTAGCCCCATTACTTGATCTACTTCTAAAAACAGGAATTACAAATGTCATCAGGGCATTGAGAATGAACCTTCCTCATATGGTTCCCTTCTTTGATAAGGAAGAAAAAAATCTTCCCAGAAGACTCCTGTACTTCCTTTTATCTCATTAATCAGATGTGATCACATGCCTACCCCTAGGCCAGTCATTACCAAGAGAGGATGGAGTTGGCGTGATTAACTAAAAGCAGTTTATTCTTTGGGGCCGATCTTATTGCCATTGAAAAAGATGGAGGTTGTGGCATATGGATGAAAATAGAAGAGCTATTGTGCAGGCAATCACAGTGAGATTGGCCTTATTTTGTTTTATTTTATTGGTTAGAACATGAAATCTTAAGTAGATTTCAGATTCTATTTTTATTCATGTATGGAATAATTAATATTCTTTTTTTTTTTTTTTTTTTTGAGACAGAGTCTTGCTGTGTCACCTGGGCTAGAGTGCCGTGGCATCATCATAGCTCACAGCAACCTCCAACACTGAGCTTAAGCAATCCTCCTGCTTCAGGCTCCCAAGGAGCTGGAGCTACGGGCATGTGCCACTACGCCCAGCTAATTTTTTCTATTTTTAGTAGAGACGGGTTCTCGCTCTTGCTCAGGTTGGTCTCAAACTCCTGAGCTCAAGCGATCCACCTGCCTCAGTCTCCTAGAGTGCTAGGATTACAGGCGTGAGCCATTGCACCTGGCCTGGAATAATTAAAAATGATTCTTTAGCTACCCTGTGGATCTTTTGACTTCTCTCCATTAAAGTTCTATTCCTAGTCTTAGGCTGCCTACACTTTGGACGGACAATTTTATTTTGCTGGTCATTTGTCTGTCTGAAAATTTTCAGGAAAAAGTCAGAAAGTATTTCTATAGATCTCAATAAATGAGGTAAAACAAAATATCATTTTTTTAAGAGCCATACTCTCACAAGTTCTCTATGCTTAAACAAGTAAAAATTAGAACAATCTAAGTATAGAGGCTAAATTCTAATCCCAAGAAAAATCACAGTTGAAGATGTACATAGGCCCAGTAGAACTGTAAGCTGTGTCCCTACTGGAATGTTCTTGTATCTGACAGTCAGCAGAGTGGCTGTCAGGGGGTCATTTATGACATATAGTCTCCACAGAGAAAACATTATCCAAAGAAAGTGAGGTCAGGTACCCAGGAGTAGTCAGAACAAACCCTTTATTGCTAAAAGAACTGTTTATTCTAAGTATGACATGATATATTACTTGAATTTATTCCCCAACTCATGCTTATATGAACTCAAGGATTATAGAGTCTAAAATTGAAAGAATTATTTTATCTAAAATTCTATAAAGCTTTGGGGCACAAAGTAGAGCAGCCAAGAGAGTAGAGGTGATCTACCTGTCTGCTGAGAATGCAACCTGACACTGGGGGTCCAAAGACTCCAGAGAACATGGCAACACTTCAGAACCACTGAAACTCTAACTCATGGGCAAAGAAGTTAGCCATGCCTGTGTCAAAGACACTGGTCCTTAGAAGAGGCAATGATGGGGCATGAGGGTGACAGCAGTACCCAGTTAAGCTGTTTGTCAGACAATAGAGGAAATGGTTCCCAGTGGAATGCAGGCCATGGAAAGAAATAGTGAGACACAGCTTCATAGCTGTTTGAGGCCTTGGCAGTAGGGATAAACCTGGAGCAGAAGAGAAGCGGAATGTTTATGCCACACAGAACTAATTTGACAGTATGTCTATGGCATCCTCTGAGAACTCTGAAAAAATTGGGGGGTACTCTGTGGGAGGCATAGTTCCTGCAATTGAAAATGATGCCAAAATACTGCTTGTCAAAGTTAATGACATTTTTCTTATAATATTGGTGTGGTTAGAGAAAGGACAAGTTATCAGCATAAAACAGAGCTTAACAAAGAGATTATCCGATTCATCCCTTTTTGTCTTCTAAAGATCTGCTTATGTAATTCCAATATAACTAGTTAAAATCATTTTCAAATAAGTTAAATTATTGATTACTTTGATACCACCCAGAATAGAGTCTTCTAACCAGTAAATCTTACTCATACATAGGTTTGAAGGATATCGAAATGTCTTCTTTCCCAAAAGTGTTTTGGCCTCACTCTGTCAGTAGCTAGAATTCTCAAATTTATGCACAAATACTGACTGCTGCATCCGTTCAGATGCAAGGCCCTGTATCTGGCCATTCTAATCTTATTACAAACCTCGTGGGTTAAGGCACTGAAGACCTGTGTTAAAATGCAAACTCCACCTAGAAGAGATAAGACATTAAGCAATTTCATGCCATTAGAACCTTAACTCATCAGATTAGCTTCAATCACTTAGAAAGATCCTTGAGGGAACCAAGCATGGGCAAATAACAAATGCATTTCGATGCGGTAGTAAGTGGATAGTGTATATCCAAAACAACTGGATGAGTGAGGCACTTCATCTCTGAGGTAGGAAGTTTACAGAATTACTAGAAACATACTTCTATGTCATTGATCTTTCTGTGTTTGCCCAATATTTATCATTTACTCAGAAATGTTAGTAACTTCTTTTTAATTTTCTAATATACACATGCACACATGTATGCCTACATTCCAGCAGAGTATACAGTATGCTGTTGGAACATTTTGTTTTGAGAAATTTTGAGCAATGCAGAAACTAGAGGCCAATCCAACTTGGTGTTATTCTAGTTTTTACTATTATAACTATTATTTACGGAATGTTTAGAGTTTGATGGGTTTTTTGAGATAGATGCTTGAAGTGGCAGAGCCAGGATTTGTGCAGTGATCTGTCTGATTTTAAAGTATAGGGTTTTTTATTTTATTTTATTTTTTTTTTTTTAAATTTAAGATTCCTATTGGCCTGGCACTGTGGCTCATGCCTGTAATCCTAGCTCTCTGGGAGGCCGAGGCGGGCGGATCGCTCGAGCTCAGGAGTTCGAAACCAGCCTGAGCAAGAGCAAGACCCCGTCTCTACTATAAATAGAAAGCAATTAATTGGCCAACTAAAAATATGTAGAAAAAATGAGCCGGGCATGGTGGCGCATGCCTGTAGTCCCAGCTACTCGGGAGACTGAGGCAGGAGGATTGCTCGAGCCCAGGAGTTTGAGGTTGCTGTGAGCGAGGCTGACGCTACGGCACTCACTCTAGCCCGGGCAACAGAGTGAGACTCTGTCTCAAAAAAAAAAAAAATAAATAAATAAAAAAGAATAAAATAAAAAAGAAATTAGCTGAGTGAGGTGGCATACACCCGTAGTCCAGAGGCTGAAGGAGGAGGATTGCTTGAGTCCAGGAGTTTGAGGCTACAGTAAGCTGCGATGGCACCACTGCACTCTAACCTGGGTGACAGAGTGAGAGACCCTGTATGTTTAGAAAAAAAAAAAAAGGCAGTTGCTAGGGAATTTTCAGAGTTGAGTAGGGAGAGAACTTTTAGGGTTATAAGGCTTCATTATTAGTCATATTTTACCAAACTTCAACTCAGATTTATCACTGATAGGGAAAATGTCCAATTTAATTCTTAAATGGAAGATGTTTAGGAAAGGGTGCTCTTTTTGTCTCAAGGTGGTCTCAGATTATCAGGTATAAACTTTTAAAAATGGTATTCTTCCATATTTTAAATCATTTTAATATTTCAATGCATTCTATTTGAAAATTTAGTTTCATTTTTACCATGTTATTCAAGAAACAGGCAGAGTTTTGTTTTCTTTTTTTGTAAGTTCTATAATCCTGACTTTTGAAGTTTTGTGTCACTTTTGCGAATGCATATTATATTAATTTCCTGTGGCTGCCTTTAACAAATTACCACAAACTTGAGTGGCTTACGATGAGAGATTTATTTCCTCAGAGTTCAGGTACGAGAAGTCCAAAAATCATGGTTGGTTCCTTCTGGAGGCTATGAGGGAGAATCTGCCCCAGGCGATCTCCTAGCCGTTGGTAGTTACTGGCAATCCCTGGCTTTCTTTGACTTGTCCCTGTAGCTGGCTCTAATCTCTGTCTTCGTCATCATATGGCTGCCTTTTCTGGGTATTCTCTCTTCTTCCTGTAAGCACACCAGTCTTTGAATTTAGAGCCCACCTTAATCCAGTATGACCTCAGCTATTAATAATTACATTTGCAAAGACTATTTCTAAATAAAATCACATTCTGAGGTTCTAGGTGGACATGAATTTTGAGGGAGGGGGTGACATGGTTCAACCCCACTATATGTATATACAAATTTAAAATAGTTTAATCACTAAATATTAAGTGTGCTAAGTTTCATATTTATTATATTTATAAAATATGGAACAAATTCTGTATAAACAATCTTTTTTCCTTTTTGACTGCAAGTCCTTTGAGCAAATACAGAAACAATCTTTAATCTCATAATTATGTACTATTTTGTTTCCTCATTCAGGATAGAACTATAAAGTACATTTTTAGGGTTTCAATCTTCCTTTCTTACATGAAAAAGCAATTCCAAAAAGAAGAAATACAAATGGTCAGTATATATTAAAGAAAATATATGCAGCAGCATCACAATAATCAAAAAAGCACAAAAACATTCATATAAATTATAACTTTTATGGATAGTAATGTGATAGTACCAGAATTCAAAATGTTTATATTCTTTGATCCAGTATTCCACTTTTAGGAGTTTATCCTAAGAAACTGTACAAATAAGTGGATAAAAATATATGTGTGGGATATTTTGCTACTGTAGTGTTATTATAATAGAGAGTAATTGGAAACAGCCCAAATGTATGTTTATGAGGCATTGGTTAAATTATGGTACATCCGCACAAAGGAACAAAATGCAGTCATTAAAAAGGATAAGGCAGATAGATGAATCTGTATGTATTTACATAGACATGTCTGTGATACATTATTAAATGTAGAAAAATTGCAGAGTAGCATATGTGGCATGATCCTATTTATTTGAAAAATATAGGCTGGGCACGGTGGCTCTTGCCTGTAATCCTAGCACTTCGGGAGGCAAAGGTGGGAGGATCCCTTGAGGCCATGAGTTCGAGAGCAGCCTGAGCAAGAGCAAGAACGTGTCTTTAAAAAAATATTAAAAAATTATCTGGGCGTGGTGGCATGCACCTGTAGTCTCAGCTTCTCGGGAGGCTGAGGCAAGAGGATCACTTGATCCTAGGTGTTTGAGGTTGCAATGAGCTGTGATAAAGCCACTGTACTCTAGCCTGGCTGACAGGAAAAAAAAAAAATATATATATATATATATACACACACACACACATATATATATATTTGGGTGTGTGTAAATGTATAAGTAGATTTTAAAATGGAAATGTTTGAAAAATAAAAACGTCCTTTTTTGCCTCACTTTAAAAATATGTTAAATAGTCTGCCTGGTGTTTATTTAAGGAACTGCAGTTATTAATATTATGAGGATTATTCATGAAGATTTTTTTTTTTTTTTTGAGCCAGAGTCTCACTCTGTTGCCCGGGCTAGAGTGCTGTGGCGTCAGCCTAGCTCACAGCAACCTCACACTCCTGGGCTCAAGCGATCCTCCTGCCTCAGCCTCCCGAGTAGCTGGGACTACAGGCATGTGCCACCCTTCCCGGCTAATTTTTTCTATATATTTTTAGTTGGCCAATTAATTTCTTTCTATTTTTAGTAGAGACGGGGGTCTGGCTCTTGCTCAGGCTGGTTTCGAACTCCTGACCTTGAGCGATCCTCCTGCCTCGGCCTCCCAGAGTGCTAGGATTTATAGGCGTGAGCCACTGCGCCCGGCCAACGCATGCAAATTTATTTGATCATAGTTTTACGTGACCTGAGCGCCTTCAGAATGAAGACCTGATTCCCGCACGGGGTGCAGAAGCTTATATACCATCTTGAGGTTACGGAAAGAATGGGGGCTTGGATCCTTGTGTCAGGTTTCAGTCTGAAGCAGGTTCTTGGCGTGCTCATGGCTGAGAATGACCAGATGAGCATGAAAATGAGGTTTATTGAGGAGAGAAAGGATTACAGGGCAAGAGCAACAACATACAGGTTTACAGAGCATGATACATAGGCCACAGATGACAACTGGACCCACTGTCACAGCAAAGGGAGGGCAAAAGGAAGTGTGCAGAAAAAAAAAAAAAAGAGCCTGTTTATGGTCTACATCTTGTTTTACAGTGCCCAGATAGGGACCTCCCTTGTGGTTCAGACGTCACCATGGAACCACTCTGATTGGACAGTTGGGAGTCACATGACCTGAGCCTTAACTACGCTTTGCACTTGTTCTAGGTCAATTTCCAGACTCTATGGTACCGATGCCACTTGGCCCATGGGCTAGAGAGTCCTCTGCATTCTTTTGCAGCTGGCACATTAAATTCTGATTGGCAGATTCGTAGGGTATTCCCTCCTCCCCAGCTATGGCAACCCCTTGGGAGATTAGGGTGGAGCAGGACCAAGATGGGGGCCACTGGACCCTCTTTCGTCCCTAGGAGGCCCCAGAATCCTTCACTATCCACCTAACACTTCCTGGCAAAACAGGTGTTGGGAGGAGGGGGAAGAGAAATTCTGTTGAGGGGCAATAAATGATTACCAAGGATAATTTGGTGGGCTTGAAGAACATGTAATGGTCTAGGACAAAGTCTGTGGAGCCTTCAGAATGGTTTGTGACAAAAGTCCCTCCAGGTTTGTTGACAGACATTTGTCTTCCTTTCTGAGGTATCAGTTCAGTTCATGAAAACTCAGGAAAGGGACCAGAAGTAATTGTTTTCTTCTTTGGTAGGGCCAGACTTTAGGCAGATAAGGGAACTTCAGAGAACAACTTTATCCTGTTCTTTGGGAGAAATAGTACGGGGACGGGGAATCTGGAGGCTTTCTTTTCAGTTCAACATATTGCCGTATTTGGGGGTATTGGTTTCTGAGCCCCACCACTGTTAACTACTGCTGAATAACAAATGAATAACAAATACTGTGGGGGACAGATAAGCCACCCCAAAATATGAAGGAGTGTTGAGTTGAAGGCAGTTAAGCAGCAGCAGACACAGGAGGGCTCTCTGCCCTCCTTGCCTAAAAGCAGGACATAGATTTACAAAGACAAAAGGAATCCTGCTCCCACATCCATCAGGGAGAACAAAGGTTAACACTGAAGATAACTTTGAACCTTACAGGCCTGGAGATGGTACCAGAGGAACCTACATAACAAGCTTGACTAACTAGCCTTTATCTACCAGTGATTGCCTTCCAGCAAGTTGCTGGCCCTATAGCCTCAAAGTCCTTTCCCTTTGTCTTGTGACATCTCTAAAAATACTCGTTTAATATAAGAATCAAGCCATATTTTTCCCATTAATGTGAATTATGCCATTCCCCCCAAAGGCAAATACAGAGAAATTTTTAAACAATTTTTGTTTCAAATTCATACTTTATTATATACATGTTCTTATTTAGTCTTTACAACAATGCAGCAAGAACCCACTTTATGCATAAAGAAACTGAGGCACAGGAAGTTAGAAAGTTTGTTTAAGATCATATACCTGGTAAATGATCCATTGTGGATACAAACCCAGGTTTGTCTGATTCCAAATTCAAGTTCAAAACTACTATGTGGGCCAGGGCATGGTGGTTCACACCTATAATCCTAGCACTTTGGGAGGCCAAGGCAGGAGGATCGCTTGAGGTCAGGAGTTCAAGACCAGCCTGAGCAAGAGCGAGACCCCATCTCTACAAAAAATAGAAAAATTAGCTGGGCGTGGTGGCATGTGCCTGCAGTCCCAGCTACTTGCGAGGCTGAGGCAGGAGAAAGGCTTGAGCCCAGGACCTTGAGGTTACAGTGAGCTATGATGACGCCACTGTACTCTAGCCAGAGTGCCAGAGTGAGACCCTGTCTCAAAAACTAACAAACAAAACAAAACAAAACTATTATGCAGTATTGCCTCTTGTACCACCAAAGGCTTAAAGACAGAACTTATTCATCTGTAAAATTGGTTTTCAAATAAGTTCATTTTCATGCAAATCTATATATGCAGCATAAAAGTTAGTTTAATTTGTAAAATTCTGATCCACAGAAAGAATAAAATAAATAAAATAAAAACTCTGGGCAGATGCAGTCTGACAGAGAATTATTATGCTGCCAAACCTCTTGCTTTTTCTGTCACGCACGGTAAGCTTCTCTGAGTGTGAGTGAAGGAACAGAGATTGGTGGGGATGTGATCATTTATGGTAACCTATCCCCTAAACATCAGCTACAAATTACAAAAAAGCGTTTTGATTTTTCCAGGAGGCTTCACCGCATCCGTGTTTTTTCTAGGTAATGAGGGAGGCTGGCAAAGTAACACGAAGCATGATCTCAATTCCCAGGGCTCGCTGGAGAAGGATCTGAGGCAGGATCAGCTTACCAGGAAACACGGGACTCAGGGGGAAAGGAAAAGCAAAGGTCACAAACACGAGGAAGAGCCAGTGGTTCTTCGGGTCAGCTGCAGCACTGAGGCAGCCGAGAAGCTTGCAAGGAAATAGCGAGGATAATAAGGCAGGCTCTCATTCTCCCTTTTATTGCATGTCGGAGTCCCCAAACCTGCTAAACACGCGACGACAGGTAGACAAGTAACAGAAGCAGTTGCTATTTGAAGATCATGGTGCTGTTTCCTGGAGGTCTCTTTTTTTTTTGAAGGGGACGGAATATAAACTGACAGTACCTTAATAAGGAACTAAGTCATCTTAAGTTATGTGTCCTCCATAGATAACTGGGGTCTAATGGATGTGGCTTTCTGTATTTAACGTACACGAGGTTCTGACAATGCCTGAACCCTCTGGGAACATTGTGCTTTCAAAGCAGCCGGCTTGACTTTAAAGACCTCTGGATCGTAATACACAATATGCACAGGAGACCTGAAACGGGAAGAAAAGAAATCAGCCAGAAGTGAGATGAACAGAAGAGCGAACTGACGTATCTCAAGCACCCACTGCGTGTCAGGCACTACGACATTATCCCATTTTGATTTTCACGACCTACTACGCTACACAGACTAGGAAATGAAGGCTCGGAGAAGTGACACAAATGATCTATGGTCAAATCCAAATTTGCGTATCTGTCAGATTCCAAAGGCTTTTCTCTTTCCACAGAAAGTAAATTCTGGATGTTTCCCAGTTTTGAACTTGAGTTTTAGAATCAGACAGACCTGGGTTTATTTCCCCCATGGATCATTCACCATAACATAGTTTGGCAATGTTAAAACAAGCCAGATAGTTCTCCAGTGGACTTGAAAAATTTCAAATTTCTGAAGTTTACCACCTTTAGCACCTTAGCACTAAATAACAACTTTGCCACCAGGATAGAACCTTGATGAAGCACTCAATCATGCTCTTCTCTTCCCTTCAATGAACAGGGAATGAGCTTCATTTCATTTGATGATTTATTTTTTTAAGAAGGATAAACACATTATAATAATTTTATTATAATAATTTATTATAATATTATTATAATAATTTATTAAATTATTAAATAATTTGAATAAATTATTAAATAATTTATTAAATAAATTTTATTATAATAATTTATTATTATTATTATTATTTTAAAAATGTTATTATATAAGAACTCACATATTTTCTTTTCCCTGAGCTCAAGACTTCTACAATTTTTTCTGCCTCACCTAGTTTTTCCTGATGATGCTTAAAGAGGGGGAATCAGGTGTTTACCCATTGAAGGGAACAAAATGAATTGAGGTTCAGGCGGGTTAAGAGGTCTTCCAAAAAATAAACAGGAACGAGAGGCAATTTCTTCTTTGTTAATTGTATTTTCTTATCCGTTTGAAATAGGTAATATATGTACATGATGCAAAACATTGAAAACATACAAAAGCTTGGTTAGTAGACGAAATATAAAAACTTAGTTTCCTCCTATGCCAGTTGCCTAGGCCCTCAAAGCAACAATTGTTAGCAGCTTCTTACAAACTCTTCTGAGATAGTGTAGGCATATGAACACAAATATATGGCACAGATAATATACTTTCTTACACAAACTGCAAGATATTATATGCTCTGTTCAACTTGTTTCACTTAATAATATATATTAGATAAATAATTCTATATCCATACTTTCAGAGCTTTTAACATGGCCAAATTATGCTATAGCAAATGATCCATGGGGGCCACAAACCCAGGTCTGTCTGATTCTAGAACTCAAGTTCAAAACTGAGAAACGCCCAGAATTTACTTTCTGTGGAAAGAGAAAGGCCGTTGGAATCTGACAGATATGCAAATCTGGATTTGACCGTAGATCATTCGTGTAACTTCTCTAAGCCTTCATTTCCTAGTTCTAAATTTCAATACCTAGCCCACTAAACTTTGAACAGTACCCATATATATATTATAGATTTGTCATAATAAATGTAACTGGTGAGATATTTTTGAAATTTTTTGTATTTCTATAACTCTTTTCATTGGCCTTGTTCCGTCGACTTTCCCCCTCTCCCCAGCCCTTCCTGTCTTACTTTAGCCTTAAACTGACATACCTTGTACTTGGATTAGCTAGTTCATGAATTCTGGGCGACACTCTGGAGTGGGTAGCAGCATGAGACACTGGCCAGTAGGTATCCCGGCAAGGGAGGTAATCTCGATGAAGAGGCTTGGGCTTAGCTAGAGCTACGATTCTGGGGCCGGCAACGGCTTGCTTGGCGGCAAGGGCTACCTACATTAGAAACAAAGAGACACAAAAATATATCCCAAATTTCACCATGTCTCCCTATCTATGCAGCTATATCCCTATTTGAGTCACAACCATTCCTCTCCTGAGTTACTGCAACGGACTCCTAACGGTTCTCAGTGCTTCCATTCTTGCCCTGTGCATAAAGCCTTCATATGACAGTTACTGAGGGAGAGAATGAATATTTGAGGAGTGTGTTCCATGAGCCAGACAGTGTTCCAAGCGATTTGCCTACACCATTCTCACTTAATCATCATAACAACTCCATGAGCTTTCCTTTCCTTTTTTTTTCCTTTTTTTTGAGACAGAGTCTCACTCTGTTGCCCGGG
>CAUYPO010046241.1:0-14613 GCA_963574435.1 Cheirogaleus major
CATTAGAGAAATGCAAATTAAAACCATAATGAGATATCACCTAACCCCAGTGAGATTGGCCTCTATCAAAAAATCCCAAAACAACAAATGCTGGCGACGATGTGGACAGACAGAAACACTCTTACACTGTTGGCGGGACTGCAAATTAGTGCAACCTCTATGGAAAAGAATTTGGAGATACCTCAAAGACCTAAAAATAGAACTACCATTCAATACAACAATAGCACTATTAGGCATCTACCCAAAAGAGCAAAAGATATTGTATAATAAAGACATCTGTGAAAAATGATGCTTCGTATGGAACCAGAGAAGACCCCGTATAGCAAAAGCAATCCTAGGCAATAAAAACAAAATGGTAGGTATCAATTTATCAGACTTCAAACTATACTATAAGGTTATAGTAATTAAAACAGCTTGGGATGGCACAAGAACAGGGACATTGACCAGTGGAACAGAACAGAAAACCAGATATAAAACCATCCTCATATAGCCATCTAATCTTTGACAAAGCAGACAAAAACATACTCTGGGGAAAAGAATCCTTATTCAATAAATGGTGCTGGCAAAACTGGATAGCCACATGTAGAAGACTGAAACAGGATCTACACTTTTCACCTCTCACAAAAATCAACTCACGCTGGATAAAAGACTTGAACCTTAGGTTCGAAACTATTAGAATTCTAGAGGAAAATGTTGGAAATACTCTTCTAGACATTGGCCTAGGCAAAAAATTTATGAAGAAGACCCCAAAGGCAATCACAGCAGCAACAAAACTAAATAAATGGGACCTGATCAAATTAAAAAGCTTCTGCACAGCCAAAGAAACTGAGCAAACAGACAACCCACAGAGTGGGAGAAAATTTTCACAAGCTACACATCCGATAAAGGGCTGAAAACTAGTATCTATTTAGAACTCAGGAAAATCAGCAAGGAAAAATCAAACAACCCTATCAAAAAGTGGGCAAAGTACATGAACAGAAATTTTTCAAAAGAAGACAGAATAATGGCCAAAAAACATATTTAAAAATGCTCAACATCTCTAATCATCAGGGAAATGCAAATCAAAACCACAATGATATATCACTTATCTCCAGTGAGAATGGCCCTTATTAACAACTCCCAGAACAATAAATGTTGGCGTGGATGTGGAGTGATAGGAACACTCCTACATTGCTGGTGAGACTGCAAACTAGTTCAGCCTCTGTGGAAAGCAATGTGGAGATACCTTAAAGTGATACAAGTGGATCTACCATTTGATCCAGCAATCCCATTACTGGGCATCTACCCAAAAGAACAAAAGTCACTCTATGAAAAAGACACCTGCACTCGAATGTTGATAGCAGCACAATTCACAATTGCAAAGACGTGGAAACAACCAAAGTGCCTATTAATACATAAGTGGATTAATAAAATGTGGTATATGTATACCATGCAGTACCATTCAGCTATATGAAACAATGCTGATATAGCACCTCTTGTACTTTCCTGGATAGAGCTGGAACCCATTCTATTAAGCGAAGTATCCCAAGAATGGAAAAATAAGCACCACATGTACTCACCAGCAAATTGGTATTAACTGATCAACACATAAGTGGACATATAGGAATAACATCTATCGGGTGTCCGGCAAGTGAGGGTGGAGGGAATGGGTATATACATACATAAGGACTGTGATGCGCTCCAACCAGGGGATGGACACGCTTGAAGCTCTGACTTGAGGGGGGAAGGGAGCAAGGGAAATATACGTAACCTTAACATTTGTACCCCCATAATATGCTAGAAAAAATAAAAAAGGAAAAAAAAAGAAAATATGCAAAAAGAGCCAAATATATATATATATATGACTAAGGACAGCTGTTACCTGTTCTGTGAAGCTTCCCCTGATGGCTCCAGGCAGAAGTCATTCCTTCTTCCTTGTGCTCCATTGTTCCTGGTGCCCACTTTTGTTAAACCACTTGAGGAAAAAATCATAATATAATGTGCAAACCAGTCAGTCTCAATCAATCTCTCTCTCTCTCTCTCTCTCTCTCTTTCCCCCCACCCAGATTACGAGTTCTTAGAAAACAAGGACTGACTTATTAACTCATAGGTCCAGTGATTGACATATATTAGCCAATTGATACATTTGTGGGAAAAAGAAAATATATTTTGAATTTGAAATTAAGACTGTAGAACAACATCATAATGGTGTTTATGTATATGAAGGCTTATACAGATGTTCTCCATGTCCATAAGAGGATAGACATTTCAAATTGAAGATTAGGGTATTAGGATAGCCATAAAGAATAGAGAAATCATTCCAGCAACTGGGTAATCAGCCTTTGATGTGGGCTTTTACAAATAGAAAAAAATTAATTTTCATATACTTTAGTCGGTTTAATATGGTCCTACCTCAAGGTCCCTTGCAGATCTAGAATTCTGTTTCCCATGACTCTGAACTCTAAGTACAAGAGGAGTAGCAGCTACTATTTCCCTAACCCAGAGAGTAGTTCACTATACAAATTGCAATGCTATGTGAATGGCCAGCAGAGCTGATGCTTTGGGAAGATTTTCCCCAAAAGGTAAAATCAAACTGCCAGTCCATAGGAGACCCGGAAGCATCTACTTCGATTTCACTCTGAAGTTTTCCTTTAAGGATGGAGAGATGCAAAAGCCCTGCTAATTCAGTCCTGCTGACTAATCCTCTTGGGTTAATTTTGGAAGTGCTAGAACTGTCTGAACTCTCATATGAAAGAATTGTAAATAGAAATCTGGAAAGGAGAACGGAAGGACAGGTCAAGTCTCAGAATAATATTGCTAATAGTGATGGCAAGGATTTTTATGCCACACAAAATCTCATGGAGCTTTCATTCTCCCTCTTTTGTTCACATTTGACACAAAGGAAGAAATGTATCCCTCCTTTCCAAGGTTAATTTCACCCCACTTGGTACTTTTGTGCCCATCCCTCTTCTAGGACCTTGCCCTATTAATTCTTGACTTTTTCTCACCCTTCTCTCTTCCCTTTTCAATTTCCTCTTCCTCTGGCACCCTTCTCTTAGCCTACATTTATGCTCAGTTCTCATCTAGGCTAAAAACACTTTTCTGCTTCTCTGTTCCTTTCCAAGCAAATGTGACTCATCCTCACAAATATCCAGTTTTCCTCTTCTCCCAGGTGTATAAAGTACCCACTCTCTTGTAGGTAGGTAGGATCATGTGACTTGTTTCAGCCAATGAATTGTGAATGAGGTAACATGTCACTTGCAGCTGAAGCTTAGAAGAACAGGTGTGAAATGTATATTCACTCTTTTTCCTTGAAGCAGTAACTGAGGAGACCTCAGTACTCAGGTACAGCCACAGATGATTCCTGTCTCTGACTCAAACAGAGAGAGACCTTTCCCTTAGATTATGATGATCATGCAGTATGAGTGAGAAATCAAGTTTTGTTGTGTTAAAACACTGAGAGTTGAGGGTTGTTAGTGCAATAGTGACTCGCCAATCCTGATCAATACAGTCTTCTTTTTCTCTCATCCACTTCACTATCAAATTTCTTCAAATAATAGTCTAGACAGTGGTTTTCAAATATACCTGTACATAAGAAACACTTGGAATGATTTTTGAAGAACCTAGATTTCTAGGCCCCACCCCAGATCTGATGAATCTGAATGCAATTCTGGAGTTTGGAAATCCCTATTTTTTTTAGGGGGGAGGTGGCCCCCAGGTAACTCTGAAGCAGCCAAACTGCACCACTCCTCAGAAATGTGTGGGTACAAATGGACACACATAATCTTACTTCCTCTCTTCTCCATTTACTCAATATTCTATAACCTGGCTTCCTCATCCCCTATCCCTTACAACTAATGAAAATGCTTTCTCATAGGCTATGTAAGACTTCCAGGACCTCCTAATTGCAAAACCATTCAGTCCATGTCTTACTCAAATTCCCTGTGGCATTGGGCACTGTTTATCTGCCACTCCCTTTCTTGAAATTCTCTCCTCTCCTAGTTTTCATGACACAACACTACTATTGTTTGCCTTCCATCTCTATGGCCAATATTTTTTTTTTCTTCTTTGCTGTCTTATTTCATCCTTGGTAGAAGTGATCCTATGCTTTTAGTTTTAGTCTTCTGCTCTTTTCTCCATTATATACTCACTCCCTCTATTAGTTTGCTAGGGTTGCCATAGCAAAGTACCACAACCTGGGTGGCTTAAACAACAGAAATTTATTGTCTCACAGTTCTGGAAGCTAGAAGTTCAAGATCAAGGTATTGATAGGGTTGGCTCCTTCTGAGGCCGTGAGGGAAAGGATCTGTTCCAGGCCTCTTCTTATCTTGTAGATGTCTGTCTTCTCCCTATGTCTCTTTACATTGTCTTCCCTCTATCCATGTGTCTCTGTGTCCAAATTTTCCTTTTATAAGGATACCAGTCATATTGGACTTGATTCCTCTGCAAAGATCCTGTCTCCAAATAAGGTCACATTCTGAGGTACTAGGGGTTAGGACTACAACATAGGAATTGTGTGGAGACATAATTCAGTACATAACACTCCCCCCATGATTTCATCTATTCAGTGGCTTCGATGATCACTTCCATGAACATGACCCATTGATCTTGGTCTTGACCTCTCTCCCAAGCACTAGCTCACTGATTTTTTTAAAAAAATAATATATTTGCAATACTATTTCCTGTTACACATTGAACAAGAAGAGTCCTCCACACAGAGCTAACATAAAATCATTACATAAACAGCTGCAAGGGAAAGTAGTGAGTGCTAGAGTGCAATAGAGAGAGTACAGGGATCTATAGGAACCTACTGCAGTAGGATCTACTCTAGTTTTGTTCCACATTTCCAACTGCTTTTTGAGTATCTTTGTTCAGGCGTTTAACCAACACTGCAAACCCAATATGTTCAAAACCAAGTAAATCTTCTCCCCTTTCAAACCAATGAATCCAGCTGATTTCTCCATTTCTATGAGTGATCCTATTCATCTAGTCACACAGGCTTGCAAACTTGCTGTCATCTTGTTTCCTCTCCACCTTATTCCCAACATCCAATGAGTCACCAAGTATGATGGTTAACTTTAGGTGTCAACTTGACTGGATTAAAGAATACCTAGAGAACTGGTAAAGCATTACTTCCTAGTGTGTCTGTGAGGGTGCTTCCAGAGGAAGATAGAATGTGAGTTAGTGGACTGAGTGGAGAAGATCCACCTTCAATGTGAGTGGACACTATCCAATCATCAGGAGACCCAGATAGAATTAAAAAAGGCAAGGGAAAGCTGTTTTCTCCTCTCTCTTTCTCCTGGAGCTGGGGCACTCTTCTTATCCTACCCTTGGATATCAGAACTCCAGGCTTTCTGACCTTTGGACTCTAGGATCTGAAGCTTTTGGACTTGGACATGCTAGCATCCCAGGGCCTCCAGCTTGCAAACAGCCTATAGTGGGATTTCTCAGCCTCCATAATTACATGAGTCAATTCCCTGATTAAACTCCCTCTCATATATCTATATCCTATCAGTTCTGTCTCTCTTGGAGAACCCTGACTGATATACTAAGTCAGAGCCAATTTAGCTCTCCAATATATCTATCAGTCCTGTCTCCTCTGTTCTTTTCCCATTGCCGTCAGAGTAAGTCAGGCCCACGTCACCTCTACCTAAAGCACTGCAGTGGCCTAACTACCTTCCACATTTCCAAGATATTCTACAGAGCATTATCCAACTCATGTTCAAAGTAGGAGCTGCTCTCACTAACATTGTGGTCTACCCTATCTTTTTAGTCATATTTCCTGTCACTCTTCTACTGGCACTGGACCTTGAATATGACCTATATTTTCCAATCCCTCTTCATGCCTTTGTTATCTGAGGTGAGACATGCTATATTTACTGAGAGTATAGAATGCAATACTCATCTCTATACCCTCCTTACTGTAATTAGAGTGCCTTTCCCTCAGGAAACACAGCTAAGTACATATTTGCTTCATTGAAGTGTGTGGTGTTATGTGGTCCACTAAAGATATATCATTAATTTCAAATTCACCTTTTAACATAGCTGCTGCATTTGGCAGTGGTCTACTAATTCCACTCCCAACCCAAAACATACAATTCTTCATTGTTATCTGCCCTGGGCTAAACTGATTAGGCCAGGAAATGAGGAGAGACAGCCATTCTGGACCTTTAAGAGCATGCCCCTTGCCCAGGAAAGCATGCCGGGCCATGCAGAGGAAGGCTGTGTTCATGAAATTACTTTTGGCACCAACTTCAACTCCTTGCATCTTGCTCTCCTCTCTACTTGCTCCTCGATGCATATCTGGCTCCCAGCTAGCACTGCCCTTCCAGTGTGGTGACCTGTTTGGTCAATCTTCTGGCTTCTGATCCTTTTGCTTGCCTTCCAAGCTATAAATTGCATTTTTCCTCCAGACTCAGAACTTTCCTAGTCTCAGTTCCAAGACACCATGTGGCTTGGCCCCAGGACCTCATGACTAGGAAAAGCGTAGTTCTATCCCATTCCAGAAGGGACCATACGACTATGGGGCTGCTTTCAAATTTTGTGTTCAAGTCTGATGGCAGTAACTAAAAACCACCTCGTCTTGTTTTAGCATGAGTAGTGTAGCTTGCAAATGCCTGGATGTCACCACCTTCCATCAATTATTCCTGAAATTCTGGGTCCTATTGTAGGGGGATGGCAGAAACAAAGTTGATTGGTCTCAAAGCAAAATCTTTTCTGGTGCCACCGTGGTTATTGACCACAGAGGGCCTGTGCATTGATTTCCCCCATTGTGTGTGGTGTCCTTATCACGTCCCAGCATATAGCTCCTTGTTGGTACTTTTTGTAGACTGAAAAGAGAAAGAATTATCTGCTTTTCCCCATTCTCACCTGCTGAAAATCCTGTCTTGTTTTTATGCTTCTGAGATGGGTGATATAAAGGTCTTGTCTAAAGGGCTTCAGGACACTAATTCAGAAAAATGGCAGATGTGGTATCAAAGTACTTGCTTTGCTTCTTTCTTCACAATTCCTGAACAAAAAACACAGGGCCATAATAAAAATATTTACTCCTTCATCCCACAAACATCAAGGACAACCAACTCTGTGTCAAACACAGGGAATCCAGATCTTGCCTCCCATGAGTAGTTCACAGTAGAGCAGGAAAGAGCCAAACATATAATTTCCTTTATTTTAAAATTATGATCATTCAAAACAAGCATTTTCTCACATTTGGGAGGTCCTTGTTCAACTTTCCTCATCCACTTCTGTTTTGTTTTTTTTTTTCCTTACAAAAGAAAATGTGAGTTTTGCTTAGGGAACTTTGCATATAGATCCAGTGGGCAGAAGATAAAAGATTTCCATGGTAGTGGCTTGTTTATAGCCTTTTCTTTGCAGAGACTATTAAGCCACAGAAAATATTCCATTCACAGGAGAGTTTGCTTCATTTTATCTTTCTTTTGCCGTGTGGAAACCCTATTGTGATGTAGCATGAAATTGAAAATGTCCTACTTTAACAAATAGATCACTTCCTCTCATTGTGAGTAGAGCAGGGGTAGAGGTGAGGCCATGCTTCTAGAGAAACACAAGAGGCCAGGCGTGGTATCTGGTCCAGCCTGGGAAGTGGGGGTCAGGAAAGGCTCTTTAGAGGTAATGCTTGAGCCAAATCTGAAGGATTGAGTGAGTGGTAGGGGAGTGAGTCAGGCTAAGAGGGTGATGGTGGAGGAGGGCCTCATTCTAGGCAGAGCAAAGAGTAGGAACAATGGCCTAGAGATGAGGAATGGCAATGACATGTAGCACCTATAGATCACTGGATCATCAGTAAGAAGTAGGAGATAAGGTTGGCATGGTAGACAGTGTCAGGTCACCAATGAGCCTTCTTCACTTCCTTGGCAAATAGAAACAACAAAATATCTGTAAATTTTCTACCTGTAACATGTGGGAAACCTCTTCAGTGACTTTGTGAATAATTTTTCCCAATGATGCCTTAAAGAATTTCCCTTCCTCCCATAATTGGATAATATATCCCAAGTAGCCTGGGTACCAATGTCACTTAGGTGTTTCTTTAAGTCACTATAAATATTTTAAAGGGTGGTGAAATTCCTGGATCTCTTTTGAAAGTACAGAGGCACTAGGTAACCAGTAAGGGCCTATTGTGAATGTGTCAAGTAACAAATATTCAATTGCCAAAGAAAACTGAAGTAAAACTTTAGTTTAGACAATACGACAGATGCAGTCTGTAGAAATCAAAACGAAAGTCTCCAAAACAAGAGCAAAGAGAAGATAGGCAGGGAGAAGGAGGTATGCAATTTAAAATGGATAGTGAGCTGACAACAGAGCTCAGCATGGTCAGATGCTTGCGTAGAATGAATAACTGATGGGCAGCATGGTCCATCGCAGTATTAGTTTTCTGTAACTGCTGGAACAAATTACCACAAACTTAAAACAGAAATTTATTTTCTCACAATTCTGGTGGCCAGAAGTTCAAACACAAGGTATCCACAAGACTATATTCCCTCCAGAGGCTCTAGGGGTGTATCCTTTTTCTGCCTCTTCTAGCTTCCAGTGGCTGTTGGCATTCCTTAAACTTGTGGCCACATCACTCCTAACTCTGCCTCCATCTTCACAGGGCTTTCTCTTGTGTGTCAGTGCCTTCTCCTCTTCTCTCTCTTATAAATACACTTGTCATTGGTTTAGGGCCCACCTTGATACTCCAGAATGATCTCATCATGAGATTCTTAATTATATCTGCAAAGACTCTTTTTCCAAATAAGATCACACTCTCAGATTCCAAAGGTTAGCATGTGAGCATACCTTTTGGAAGGCTACCATTCAACCTACTACATAGTGTTTACAAGGGGGGAAAGTATCCTTTTTTCTTCTATTCCTGATTGTAAAATTAATACATACTCATTATAAAAGGTATAGAGAATATAGAAAAGCACAAAGAAACATAAAACCCATCTTTAATTCCACAACCTAGAGTCGGTCACTGTTAACAATTTGAGAAATTACATTCCCGTCTTCTGTGAATATATGTACTGACTTTGTTAGGCTCCTACTGTACTTATTATTGTGTAATGTGTTTTTTCCAATTACTGACATATTGTGAACATCATGCCATGCCTTTAAATCTCTTTCTACAAAAAACTTTTTATCAGCTACATAATGCATCACATGGCAGTATCATAGTTTCATGAACAAGTTCTGTACTGTTTGACATTAATACTGTCCTCAATTTTTCAGTGTTATAGTAACACTGAGATGAGGATATCCATGCCAGGGTATTTAAAAGAAGACTTGAGTTGTAAGAAACAACAGGACATTGACTGTGGATAACCTAAATTCTCTGAGTTTTATAGTAAAGTGTCCACTGAACAGCACTGAAACAGGCCAGAATTGGGCAAAAGATTTGGGCTGGAGCTGAGAATCACTTTACTACTCCTCTTTCTCAGAAAAAAATGTCTCATTTATTCAGCTTCATCTCCTGCCATTCCCTGTCTTATGCTTTTTACTTTCAAGGGTGGGATAATATGCCTGCTACCTCTTTTTAAGTCTCATTAATATTTTATTAATGCTTACCATCTTATCTAGCCAAGCAAACCTTCTTATTCAGTGAAGTATAACTACAGCTTTTCATTTTAAGTCCCATGGTGAAGCTTGAAATAAATAGCACTAGAAAAATCTACCATAGTTTTTTTATTTTTTAATTTCTAAACCTGCACTGAGAAATATTTGTATTTAGACTAGAATAAAAGGTTAGGAAGAAAGGGGTCATGGGCAAACTCAGCAAATATAGAGTTGTTTGAAAAAGCTGTTTAGACTCCTAAGTAACTAAAAAAGATAGCCCTCAGATTGATGTGAAAGGGAAGCTTATATTTGAACTACAAAAAAAGTCAGTACAAACCCATCTGGGAGGCTCATATAATAAGGAATACAAAAAGCCGCCAGACTATTCATTAAAGAAAATTAGTATTTTCTGAGGAAGCCCGTTGTTGTGCACAGCCAGCTTACTTTTTGCAATGACATGGGAAGTAGAAAGTTCTGATCTACTTATATTTGTGATTTCCAGGATTACTGCCATATAATTTTGGCCCATGAAGTGAATGCTCTTTCTGATTTGGCATCCTGCATTCATAAAGTGAACAATTGCTAAAAAAAAAAAAAAAAGAAAGAAAGAAAGAAAGAAAGAAAAAGAAAAGAGTAACAGAAGTATATAATTCTGATGATGAAATCACAGAAGTGACAGCAATACACAACACTAGTATATCCAGTTTCAAGAAATATGTTGAAAGTGCATATTCATCACTCACTCAGCTTGACTCCAGTAGTGATTAAAAAAAAAAAATAAGATCCATTATGAGCAGAGAGGGATTGTTGAGAACTTTAGAAAAATATATTTTAGTCCAAACAACCAATTCATTAATAGCAGCTTCTGTCATCATGCAGCTCCATATAGCTCACTCCTTTCTATATTGAAGTTTAATACACAGCATGAATACTTGGCTCTCAGATTGGGCAAGAACACTCTTCTAGATTTGTCCTATTCAGCTATTTCCTTGTTCATCAAATATTCACTATGTCTACCATCAATGATCGTAAAATCTAAAGGAGAAGAAACACACAAATGAAACTATACATCCTGCTAAGAACAGTGAGAAAGGTGAGAACCCAGAGGAAGAGCAGACCCTTACCCTAGGCTGAACCACTATCAGATCTTCACTCCCAGGGTCCTGTTTGACTTGGTATCTCAGCTGACCACTCAATGTCTAGGTTCTTCTTAGGCTGACTACATTTATTTTTTGCTTGCTGTATGCCATATTTTACATACATTATCTCATGTGATCCTCATAATCACCATATAAGGCATTTAGAAATTCTATTTTATAGGCTTTGAGAAGATAAGTAAAATTATCCAAGAATTTGAATCCAATTTGGCCTAACTCCAGATCTCTGGTTTATTTCATCTCACCATGCTGACACTCAAATTTTGAAAAGGAAGACAACATAGGGTTAAAGAGCGCAAAGCGGTTGGCCAGTGTGGGTAAGAAAGAGCCTTTGGATTTGATCATTAGGAAACCATATTTATGCCCACTGTACTAGTTTGCTAGGGCTGACATAACAAAGTACCCAAAACTTGGTGGCTTAAACAGCAAAAATTTACTGTGTCATAGCTCTTGAGGCTAGAAGTGAGAGATCAATGTATGATCAGGGTTGGTTCCTTTTGAGGGCTGTGAGGGAGACTGCTGTAGTCCTCTCCCCTAGCTTCTTGTAGCCTCAGGCATTCTTTGGCTTGTAGATGGCATTCTCCCTGTGTCTTCACATCAACTTCCCTCTGCACATGTCTGTCTCTGTGTCCAAATTTTCTCTTTTTATTATATAAGGATATCAGTCATACTGCTCTTGAACATGTGCCTTCAAGCGATCCTCCCACCTTGGCCTCCCAAGTGCTGGGATTACAGGCGTAAGCTACAGTGCCCAGCCTAGGACTTCAGTCATATTGGATTAGGGCCCACCTTAATGATACCATTTTAACTGGATTATCTCTGTAAAGATCCTATTTCTAAATAAGGTCACATTCTGAAGTACTGGACATTAAGACTTCAACATATTTATTTTTAGGGGACATATTCACCCCATTATACCCACTGAAGGAGCACTTTTAGCTCAGTAGTAAGCACAGAAGGCAGATTTAGAAGGGGTAAGGCTTGAGACATGATAAGGTCATGGAAATTGGCCAGGAGGGGGCGCTAGAGGAGGCTTGAGAATGTTTTCCCGGTGAGGAAAAAGCATTAGGAGAAAGGGAGAACTTTCTGAAGAGAGGATAATTGACAGAGTAGAGTCCTGAAGGGAATGTGAGGGGGTGTGAATTGTCAGAAAAGAGGTAGGATACCACTTCATTTGAAACAAAAAAGAAAGAGAGAAGCTTTTACCAAGTGCTATTTGTGTGCATTTCTGGAGATATCTTCATCACCTCACCTCAAATCTCATCCCAGATTTGCCAGAGCCCTGCCTTTCTTCAGTAACTTGTAGCTATTGCTTTATAAGTTTATAACAGCTTCATTTGCTGTTAAACCTTATAATTCTCAGGTACAGCTTGCCACTTGATAAAAGTATCCCAGAATCTCCCATAGTTATTTCTAGAAAAATGTTTGAATGAGTGATTGAACAACTGAATTCACAAGTATAAAGAGGAGACAATGTTACACAAAATAATCAGGTCTTGTCTCTACCTAAACCTGATAGTAGCACATTGCTGAGGTTGAGCATACCTGAGGCAAAGTCCTGCTGGTACAGACGACAGGGAAAAAGCACTGAACAAGAGTGGCAACAAAGCATACACCTGGGCCAAGACATGTGACATAGAGGAGCCCTCCATTTGCAGCTGTTCACACTCCAATAACAGAACATTCAAAGAGAACAACTTCAAAACCCTTCTTCTTCATTTCCTGCTAGGGTAAGCAGCAGTTTTGTACCTAAAAACATTATCATAAAATGAGCACTTTGAATAAAAAGGATACCTTATTGCCCAGAACTTCAATATTTCAACCCAGGTGTCAAAATCAGAAGCTATTAGACAAGAGGCAAGTCCTAGAGCCGGGTGTGAGATGGACACTCTTGAAAATAGACATTTTGGATTTGATGACCTACCAGCAACCAGAGTACCAGTGATTCTGGCAGTGTTTCATGGAGTTGGCACTGGTGCTGCTGATCTGGAGACTTGGTAGAGCATAGCTCTTGCCATTGCATCATGTTCATTTCTGCAAATTAAGAGAGCCCATTAGAGAAAGTTGAAATGCTTTCCCTAGGACCTTTTATCAAGTCAGTGGAAGGACACAGAATGTCACCAGAAAGACCCTGGAGCACCCCATTTGTCTCTTAACCATAAACAACAACAGGCTTAAGAATATAGCACAGACCCACACAGGTGGGAAATTGCCTGAAGTTGGTGAGAGGTGGTAGCGCAGACAGACAAACGGAGTAAAACAGAGTCTGGAGATGGCAGCATTTTGAATTCTCCACAGCGCTCCGCCGAAGCAGTGGCGAGAGGAGGTGGGTCCTGAACTCAAGAGCGGCTTCCCCAGTGCCACCGCGCCTCTCCGTAGCTAGCGGAGGGCCATGCAGGAAACTATTTTCAGGCACCCCCTCTACCCTAGACCCTAGACAGCCTTAACCTTTCGGGCTCCAGGGGAAGGTATCTTTCTGACCTCCCAGTGTCCACTGCAGTAGGTGCAGGTGGGGGAGAGTCAGAACGCAGCAACCGCCTTTCAACACCACTGCTGCCACCCCGTAGCTTGGAAAGGCAGCAAGGCGCCACGGGGAAGCTCTTTAGAGGTACCCCCTCTGACCTAAACTGGTTGTTCTACTTGGACTTCTGGAGAAAGCGTCTCTGAGACCTCCCAGCGCCCCGCGGAAGCAGTGGCGAGTGGGGGAGGGCCCGATCTCAGCAGCGGCTTCCCCAGTGCCGCCACGCCGCTCTTTAGCTATCAGAGGGCTGCGCAGGAAGCGTCTTTCAGGCACCTCCTCTACCCTAGATGGCCTCAACCTTTCGGGCTTCTGGAGAAGGAAACTTTTTGACCTCCCAGTGTCTGCTGCAACGGGTGTGGGTCGGGGAGGGTCTGAACCCAGCAACTGCCTTCCAACACCACTGCTGCCACCCCGTAGCTTGGAAAGGCTGCAAGGGGCCACGGGGAAGCCGATATCAGGCATCCCCTCTGACCTAAACCGGCTGTTCTACTTGGACTTCTAGAGAAGGCTTCTGTTAGACCTCCCAGCATCTGCCGCAGTGGTTACGGGTGGGGAAGTGTCTGAACCCAGCAGCTACCTCCCAGCACCTCCACTGCCATCCTGTAACTTGGGAAGGCAGCAGGGGGCCACAGGGAAGTGGTTTACAGGCATCCCCTCTGTCCTAAATCGGCTGTTCTGCTTGGTCTTCTAGAGAAGGTAACTGTTTGACTTCCCAGCGTTCTGCTGAAGTGGTCTGGGTGGGGGAGGCTCTGATCCCAGCAGCCGCCTCCCAGCACCACCGCCGCCACCCCATAGTGTGGAAAGGCTGCAAAGGGCTGCGAGGAAGTCGGTTCCAGGCATCCCCTCTGCCTTAAACCAGCCAATCCGCTTGGTCTTCTGGCGAAGGCAACTCTTGGATCTCCCAGCGTTCCACTGAAGGGATCGCAGGTGCTGTCCCTGCAGGTCCAGATCCCAGCGGCTGCCTCCCCGTACCACAGAAACGAGTGCTGAATCTGACATCCCACGTAAGGACGCTTCCAGGTCAAGGAAGAGGGGAATATACCTTAAAGGAGGCTAAGCCCGGGGGTACAGCTGAGGCTTTGGCTAGCACTGGCTAGTGAGAGGGCAGATCCCCACACATAAACTACTTAGTCTCGGCAAGCAGGGTAATTAGGGAGTGCAGCGGACGTCTGGAGCCGGCCTCCCAATCCCAACCCAGTCTTCTGCCGAACAGGGATCCCTCTCTGTCAGCGCTGGCAGAGCGCACCGCAGCCACCCCGTAGCTTGGAAACGCTGTGTACACCTGCTCTGGAAGTGGTCTCAGACCTCCCCTCTGCCCTAACCTGGCTGGCAGCCTCAGTAGCTGGGCTTAAAGGGGCGGAAAGGGGAGAGTGGTGTTCAATGGCTGTCTCACAAGATTGAACTTGGGTG
>CAUYPO010046242.1:0-16915 GCA_963574435.1 Cheirogaleus major
AGTAGCTGGGACTACAGGCATGTGCCACCATGCCTGGCTAACTTTTTTTTTCTATATATTTTTAGTTGGCCGATTCATTTTCTTTCTATTTTTAGTAGAGACGAGGTCTCGCTCTTGCTCAGGCTGGTTTCGAACTCCTGATCTTGAGCGATCCACCCGCCTCGGCCTCCCAGAGTGCTAGGATTACAAGCGTGAGTCACCGCGCCTGGCCAATGTGTATATAGTTTGAAAGGCGTTTTTTCCAATCTAGAGAAATGCAGCTCCATTTTCTTGAAAGGGATGGGGTTGGTAATGACAATTATCTTTATTGGTTTTGGACCTTAAAATCCTTGCTACTTCCCTTTTAAGAACTTTGTGTATCCAGTGTAGATAGCTGAAAAGTTATTGGAATACTACTTATAATGAATTCAGCCAAGGAGAAAAATATTTTTATACTTTAAAAATAAATAAATAAATAAACCCACCTTATCTTTTCTTTAAATTACAGGGAACCATTTAATGGTTCATATCATGTGGTCAGACTTGTCCCATATATATTTAGTTCATAGACTACATGTACTATCAACCTTTATTATCCATTTAGTAATAACATAGGTAAATAGTGAAATCAGTCTATAGATAACACACACTAAAAAGTCAACGAGAAATAATTATTTAACCTATGTTTGAAATATGTACATGTGTCAGTGGTAGTCTAGAAGTACTTTCCAAAGGTGGTCGTTGGGCCAACTTAAAATACAAGACTGGCATATACTGATGCCAAAATGAGAATTGTAGCTGCTCTAACAATTAACAAGAAAATTTTACCTCTGCTAACTCTTAGCTTCATATAACCCAATCATAATCCTCATAGATAAATGCTGCCAGATTTCCTGAATACCTGTCATAGATAAATATGTATATGTACATATATAATATCCAGGATCTTGAATGTTAATTTAGCAAACTTATTTCTTTTCCAGGCCTTTCTTAGTTTTAGGGACCAGCTTTAAAAGGTGGTGAGCATTCTGTCTCTTTAGATAGGTAAGCAGAGACTAGAAGAACATCTGTAAGGGACAATAGAGAAAGATTTCTATGATAGTAATATATAAGCAGGTTATAAGTTTTAGTTTTCTTGAGGCCCTAAATTTTCTAATTAAGTTCTAGAAATGAAATCCTGTCTGAAGCCTTAAAATTGCAAGCCTTTATAATTAGAAATTGCTAGTAAAGAGGAACTTTGGATATAGAGGGAATTATTATTGAAGGTACAATTAGGAAATGGACTTCTGAACAATAAAGCCATTTAAAAGAGATTTGTAGGTAAAAATGAAGGCTGAAAATACTGACAGAAATGTAAATCTTACTTGTCTTAGATAACCATAAACGTGTCCCAGAGATATAATGCTTTTTTCCTTTAAAATCTTTACTCTCAAAACATAACATGCTGATGAGTTGTTAAAAAGTGACTATTTAAATTGCCATCTGTATCTTTCTGTATATAAAAGGTCTTGGCAAAACAGCCTCAGAACTTTTCTCTTCTCCTTTGATCCCAAAGTAGAACTAATAAATCAGTGCCTCAAGAAGATTCTTTATCTTAAAACTTTTATGATGATAGTCTCTTGTTGCTATACAAAGTTGGACTAGATGATTTTTAAGTTCACTTCCAAGTCTTAAGATCTTTCAAAAGTTTTTTGTGGCACCTGCAGCATGTACACAAGGAAACTAAAAGGTCTGTCAGAGTGATTGTTCTGGTTTTTGTATATGTACTACCAAGCATGTATTAAGATTATTAGGAAACAGTGCTGATACCAGAAAAGACAGAAAATGGTAAGTGCTGTAATGAATAAACAGAGCTCTAAAGGAGAGGTCACATCTGGTTTGGAGGTGAGAGCTTAGAGATAACTTCTTAGTTGAAAGAGCTGGTTTATGAAGATGACCTTAAAAAGAAAAATTAGAGATTAAGGGAGCAACAAAGAGTCATGACAGTTTATATAACTGAGAAGAAACTTACCAGTTACCAAGTCCAGCTGACTCATTTTATGTGAGCAAAGGTGTGAAAGCCAAACAAATTCCAGGAGAGAATAGGGAACCCTCTAGTATAGCTGGAAAAAATGGGGTTATGGGTAGGAAAAGGGAAGAGAATAAAGGTACAACTTTCATAGGTAGTCCAGATCTCCCAAAACCTTCCCTAATCTCTAGCTGATATTGATTTTCCACTGTGTATCTCCTGAACTTTTATTTAGCACTTGTTATTTCCTTCTGTCGGGATTGTTTACAGGGATCTTGCCTTGTTTTAATTAATAGCTTTCAAGGGGGAGAGATGGATTCATATCTTAGTTCCTACCTCAAGCATGTAGAAACAGTACCTTGAATACAAAAAATAATAAATTTTGAAGGGGTACATAAAGAAACAGGAACATAAGAAGAGCATAGGAAAATTCTTTTTAAAACACTTAAGTTAGAAAGCTTTGATTCCTACTGCTTCACTTGACCAATAAAAAAAAAAGCTCTTTGAAAAAGATTTGTTACATAGCACAAATTGATTAATAATCTACAAAGATCAGAAATTGTACTACCCAATTATTTGTTTACTTAACAAAAGTTATTAACCTTGAACATGGAGAATAACCATGAAGGGGAAATTGAACAAACTAAATAAACAGAGAGTTCTCTGAAGTTAATATCTGTAGGCCTAGAAGAGTTTTATGCCAAGTTACTGAAAAATTCAGCAATATGATCACAGATTGTCTTTGAAAAGGTATGCAAAATGGGATACACCCCAGAAAAGAGCAGTTATCTCAGTTTTCAAAAAGGTAGATTCAGAAATTTCAGTAAGATTGATGGTATTTCCTTACAAGATCATAGCATGGATTACTAAAGAGACCAGAAAAAAAAGTACTGTTCAGTAGCCTCCAGCATGTGTCCACTATAAACAAAAATACTTAACATTTTTCCTTTTTGATTTTGCTTTTAAACTGATAGATAAGAGAGTACCATGATTACATTGACTATTCAGCAAGTCACATATAAAGTTTTTTGTTGGGGACAAGTTATAAAGTGTGAGCTGGTAATACAAATAGGGGAGTCTTCGAACCACTGCACTGAAAAAAGCATTTTTGACCATGAACTTGGAAAGAGCTTTTGCTTAAGGGCTGTGGGCTAGATCTTCTTAATCAGTAATTTTAATGGACTTATAGAAGGTATGCTGATCAGAATTACAAATATCATAAACCTGACAATTGTAGCTAAAGTAGAATTAATTGAGATTTATTGTCCAACTAACAGGAAACTAGTAATCATCCTATTTTACTTCCGTGTGATAAGGGAAACACTGATAAACTAGTGAGCAGTCAGAGGAAAATGGTTAGATATGAAAATCATGTCCTGTGAAGGATGGCTGAAGGAATTAAGAACATTTAACCTGAAGAAGAGAAGACTAAGGAAAAATGTTAGAAGTTTTCAAATATTTGAGTGTTTGGAGTCTTGAGATATTCCAGTAATCTTCCAAAATGCAAATTTAGGACTATTATTTAGAAGTTATATTAAAATGATGTTTAGTGTTCAATAGAGAAAGATGACCATTTGTCAGGTATATTGTAAATGATATTTATAGGTAGGAGGTTTTTGGATAGGAGATTAGAGAATACCTCTAAGGAAAGTTCCTTCTGGCATTGATATGAATGTATGAATAAACTACTTAAGGAGGAGTATTTTCAGATTAGATATTTGTAAAGGTTACCAATGAGCCACAGATGAAAATTAAATAGTATCATTTCCCTATATACTAGTAAATCCAGTGTCATTAATGGAATTTCCGTAGAACTTTACTTGAACAAATACCTGTAACTCTAAAACTATACATTCAATAACTGGTAAAAACAACCATATATCAAGCCTAAATTCCTTAATGGAGTCCTTAAAAATACTATGGTGTTGGGTCATCTTAATGTTTAATGTTTTTTGTACTTTTCTTTAGTGGTTACCCAGGTTGTCCTTACCCACCTGGTGGTCCATATCCTGCCACAACAAGTTCCCAGTACCCTTCCCAGCCTCCTGTGACCACTGTTGGTAAGTACCCTTGAAAAATTTGTGTTTCTCCACACAAACAAAGTCAAAGTCTCCTGTTGTGAAAAGTGCATTTCACTTTTACTTGTGAAATTTTAGCATTCTCTTTTTCCTTAGAGGAAAAACTGGTGGTCAATATTCTATAATCTGAAACTTGAAGTGATTTATCATCATATAAATGAACCTTCTACCAGGGCATAAAAATAAATCTGATTAACTGTTGTCACTCTTTCCTGTTTATTATTTATGTACATTGGTGAACCTTGTATGTGTTGAGCTATTGGCAGATACCTAGATTTTCCTCGCCTGGCTGTATGTAAAAACAGATAATCATCTTTAGGAAAAGAAAGCAGCATGATTTAATATGAGTGGGTCAAGTAAGACAAATTATTGTAGACCAGTAGTTTCTACTTTTTTGTTATTTATTAGAGTTGCCTGAAATATAATTTTCTTCAACTAAAAAAATCAAAACAATAAGAGAATTTTTATGGACTCCCACCCATTTATACCTACCTCCCAACCTGTACCACCATATCTGCCTTCTCCCTGTTTCCATAGCTCAGCTATCTTTGCTTCTGCCTGAAACTGATTTCTCCACTAGCTCTTATCCCCTCTAACTTATTATTCAGGGGCATCATTTCAGCAGTTCTCCCCTCTTCATTATCAAGTTTTGTTCTCTACTGGATTGCTCTCATCAGCACATAAAAAGATGCCCTAAAATAAGCATAAAGTCTCCACCTCTTAACCCAAACCAATGGAAAGAAATCCCATGCTCATGGATTGGAAGAATTAATATTGTTAAATGACCATACTACCCAAAGAAATCTATAGATTAGGTGTAATCCCTATCAAAATACCAATATCATTTTTCACATAAATAGAAAAAAACAGTCCTAAAATTCATATGGAACTAAAAAAGATGCCAAATATCCAAAGCACTCCTCAGCAAAAAGAATAAAACTGGAGGCATTACACTACCTGGCTTCAAAATATATTATAAGGCTACAGTTATATTATTAGAATAAAAACACATAAACCAATGGAACAGAATAGAGAACCCAGAAATAAATCCACATACTTACAGCCAGCTGATTTTTAACAAAGGCACCAAGAACATACACTGAAGAAAAGACACCCTCCTTTAAATGGTGCTGGGAAAACTGGATTTCCATATACAGAAGAATTAAACTGAACTCCTATTTTATACCATATGCAAAAAATCAACTCAAGATGGATTAAAGACTTAAATGCAAAGCCTGAAACTAGAACACTACTAGAAGAAAACATAAGGGAAGCACTTCAGGATATTGACCTAGGCAGAGATTTTATGGCTAAGAGGCATAAAAGCACAGGCAACAAAAATAGCAGAGGGGTGAAGGGGAGTCAGAAAAAAATAGATAGGTAAAAACCAAAAATCGGCAGGGTGCGATGGCTCACACCTATAATCCTAGCACTCTGGGAGGCCAAGGCAGGAGGATTGCTGGAGGTCAGGAGTTTGAGGTTGCTGTGAGCTAGGCTGATGCCACGGCACTCTAGCCTGGGCAACAGAGCAAGACTCTATGTCTCTAAAATAAAATAAAATATAAATAAAGTAATAGAGATTGCATTCATTATAGCAACCTGTTCTGAAAAAGTGGTAAAGAAGGCTGAAGATGGATGCAGATCTTGAGACTTTAAACATATCTTTCCGACTCCTGTCAGTGTAAGTTTTGAAAAGCATTTAAAAGAAAATCAGATAATTTATTTTGTCATCTCATTTTATAGCTCTTTTGTTACCTAGATCTGTAGTCCCCAACCCCCAGGCTGTGGCCTGGTACCGGTCCTTGGCTGGTTAGGAAATAGTCCAGGCATCACCACCTGAGCTCCACGCCACCCCCCCTCCACACACACACCTCCCACCCCACTTCACTCTGGTCCGTGGAAAAATTGTTCCATGAAACTGGTCCTTGGGCCAAAAAGGTTGGGGACCACTGACCTAGATAAACAGCCTCCAGCCTAACCTGACTTAAAAGCAGTCCTTCATGATATTGGAGCTCACTGAGGGCATTGAGTAAGCCAGTAAATGTAGTTGTTGAATAATGAAAAATCAGTTGTAGGTAGTCTGGTGCTTCTCAATCAGGTCTGAGCAATTATAGTATTATTTTAATGAATTTAACTATCATATAAGGGAGGGAAAAGTTACATTCTGTAAACTTAAATTCTTACCAGAAGTTGTTGTAAGTACAGGGTTGTTTTTTGGATATCATCTTTGCAAATGATTATCAAACATTTTCTACTAAGACCAATGGCAAAAGATAGGGAACTTGGACAACTTTCCTTAAATTTTTCTGTCCATTGCCAGCATTATTTACCAATAAGACCATCAGAAAGAAGGTAAACTTTCCTTTTTCTTGATACCTGAGGATAAAACTTAAATTTTAAAAAACTTAAAATTGAAATTTCTGTTTTCTCCAAGTTAAAGCATATATTTCTTAGGAGCAAAACATTTTTGTTAGATCTAGGCATATAACTTTCACCAAGTTGGCATTACTATTAGAGAACTTGAAGAATTCTGACTTTAAAACTATCAGCCCACCACCAAATTATAAAGAATAAATTTAGGAGGCAAACATTAATACTTGTTTGTGTTCTCTTAATAGCAGATTCCAAAAGAAAGCAGAAGCAGGTTTGGATATGTGGTCATTTGTGCATCTTCTGGGCTGACACACATGCTGTGTACTTTTAATAGTTTTTTGGGGGGTTTTGTGTGTTTTTGTTTTTGACACTGGAAAAGGTTTATCTTGTCATTTGTCCCACATCCCACTTGGATTTTTATTTTTATTTTATTTTTTTTGGCAATAGCATCTCACTCTTTTGGCCAGGCTTTAGTGTGCAGTGGTGTCATCATAGCTCACTGCAATCTCAAACTCCTGATCTTAAGTGATCCTGCTGCCTCGGCCTTCCAGAGTGCTGTGATTACAGGTGTAAGCCACTTGTATCTGGTCTGGAGTATATTTTTAAAGCAAAACACAAAAACACTATCATTTTGTTTTCGCTATAGCCATTCAGCATATGCAAACCAAATTCATGCTTTTAAAATGGATTTTACACGTACAAAAGAAAACTAATTTCTACAAAACCTCAAAACCAGGGCTCTTGAAGACTTTTTCCATAGTCTAGCCTCTGTTGAAAAGTTACTTACATGTGAACTTGAATTTGTTAATTCATCCCTACTTTGGTAATAAGTGAGTAATGAAGGAACAAACCTATTCACACAGCAAAAAAAAAAAAAAAATCTGGTAATAGGCATTGAAACTTAACACAAAGATCCTTTTTCCTGTTACTGTAGGAGCAAAAGAAAAACTGTTTTGTCCATGAATATATATCTTCTTAATCAGTTTTATGTATTTAATCCCAAAAAAAGAGTGGGTATGAGCACGAGGTGAAACATTATGAAGTTTCTTAACCACCACTACCACCCCCCACCTCTGTCAACAAAAGAAGAGGTTTAAAAGAATTTAGTAATTTCGTAATCCTGGTGCCAGCAGAGTATAAAAAGTTCTCTTTTGAAGGTTGACTTACTTCAGGAGGCTATGCAGATAATTATAATTGATTTATAACTCTGAATCCTAGACTTTAGGCCTTTAATATGCATACAGTGTGAATTTTGATTAGTTGCGGTTTAGTAATAGCAGCATTGAAGAGTGGGTGCTTATCCTCAGTTAAAGCCAATCCCTACCACAGAATTTTTCTTGGCAAAACTTCCCAAGTACTGTATATTTCAACCTCTGAGTTTAATAATGTAATTTTAAGATTTTGTTTATAAAAATCATATATCTCACACAGGTCTAAGACTTGTAAAAAAAATCATAAGCAAGGATCAGAAACAGTTAAGTTTGGAAGAGTACTATTAACAGACATTTGAGAAACCAGCTTTGCCATTATAAAAGTCTTGTTTAAAATGTGGAAGTGGAAAACCATGTAAATGGAGCAACTGAATGATTTTGTTTCTGTATTTTTCATTCTTTGATCCATATTTAATATTTAGATAAAGAGAAAGGAAAAACTGAAGAAAAATAAGAAAGCTTGCCTGTTAACGTTCCTTTGAGGATAGAAGCTAGTAAACATGACAAGGTTTCTTGACTGTCTTGTCTACTGCTGTTCTTCCTTCTCTGCCCATGCTGGATTAATGAGTCTCACTTATAGAAACATCCTTTCAGGATGTGGCACCCCAGGTACCCCGCTCACATGGGTGCACTAGTGCATACTTGTGTGTGGGTTTGGGTGCCTCTTCTCCACAATCTTTCACAGACTGCCTTATCTTCAGGGTAAGTGGCATTTTCCTCCAATCTTGGGCAGTGAGTCATGAATGAAATGTAAATGCTGAGAGTTTGCTCTGCTAAACATTAAAGGCTTTTATTGCCGTGGAAGTCTGAAATAATGATAGATTTGAAAGCTTAAAAGAAGCCATTAATGTAATTTAACAATGGATTTTTTTTTTTTAATTTCAGCGTATTATGGGGGTACAAATGTTAAGGTTACGTATATTGCCCATGCCCCTCCTCCCCCCAACAATGGATTTTTAAATTTTAATACATGGAAGGTGGGAGAAGCTGATTCATTTGACTTCCTGTGGTTATTCTTATAGATTACCTCTAACATGATAGTCTTATTCTCTTTCACAAAATGATAATTTTAAGGAATGACTTTGATTCTGATCCATTTTTTAAGAATGGAATTTTAACTCTCCTTCAGATTTTTTGGCCTTTTTGCTTATGCCTGCCAGGTAGCATCTTGTATCTATTATGACTTATGATAGTTGAATGATTTTATCACAGTATTTCTTTTTTGAAGTAGTTATTTTTTGGTGTCTTATTTATTTATTTATTTATTTATTTATTTATTTATTTATTTATTTAGAGACAGAGTCTCACTCTGTTGCCCAGGCTTAGAGTGAGTGCCAGTTAATTGCTTTCTATTTATAGTAGAGATGGGGTCTCACTCTTGCTCAGGCTGGTCTCTAACTCCTAACCTTGAGGGATCCGCCCGCCTCGGCCTCCCAGAGTGCTAGGATTACAGACATGAGCCACCGTGCCTGTCCTGGTATCTTATTTTAATGAGGCCCATACCTACTTACTTACCTTCACTCTTGAAAACTTGAATCTTTACGTAAACTAATTTGAACCTTTTTTTGTAGTGTGTGTTTATTTTCAAGAAGTGTAAACCTGCTGGTGTATCTTTAAACTTTTTCTTATGGATTGTGGTTATAGAAATTTTCTATAGCTTAAGTAAAGAGTGTTGCTTTGTTTTTTTGCTTTTTTTTTTTTTTACAGGGACAGAATCTCACTCTTTTGCCCAGGCTGAAGTGCAATGGCATGATCATAGTTCACTGCAGCCTTGAACTCCTAGGTTCAAGTGATCCTCCCACCTCAGCCTACCAAGTAGCTAGAACTATAGGCATATGCCACCATACCTGGCTATTTTTTTTTTTTTAAGAAATGGGGTCTTGCTGTGTTGCCCAGACTAGTATCAAACATCTGGCCTCAAATGATCCTCTCACCTCTGCCTCCCATAGTGCTGTGACTACAGGCATGAGCCACCATGCCCAGCTGAGCATCGCAATTTAAAAGATAAATTGAGGCTCTCTGATTTGTTTAAAAGAAAAGTTCCATAGCCTGCACATGACCTGGCAGTAGTATTAGAAACTTACGTATTTGTAAACATATGATGAATTTGCAGAGTATGCGCTTAATAGCACACATCAAAATTCCTTTGCTCATATAGTTGTTTGAAATGTTACTCTTATTTCAGAGATTGACCTATTTGTTTGTTTATATTATGAAAGAAAATAACCCTCATATGAGCTTGATCCAGTTTCTGAGTAGATGGTCAGTAAACTGGGATTACTTAGGCTCCATAGTTTGCTGTGTAGCACAAACGCCAGACCAAAGATCTTTGTGTGGGCCTGAGTAAGTCACGTCCAAAAGTAAAAATGCTGGCAAGTGATTAACTTTTGCTAGGTAGGGGTGAGATTAGAAAAATTACTGTTCAGTCATCATCTATTTTCCTTTGGGGTTATCATGGACTGTCTCTAATATAAAGTAGCTTCTTTTGAGTTCTACAAAGTAGTGATCATCAGTAAGTACTGTTAGGTTATAAATAAAACTGATTGTCTTAAGTGTTTAGATATGGCTTTAAACCAGGTAGTATATACTAGTGCACTTCGAAGATACTGACCTAAATTTATTCAATGAATTTTCAGATCCACTGGGTAGAGTGTTGATTTCCTAATACTAGAAAATTGTGTCTTATTTCCCAAGGATTAAGTTGGAGATCAGATCCTACCTGGCATTTAAATAAGGTTTTGCTTAGGATTGTTTCTCAAAGTCTGTTTTACTTTTTCAATTGCTGATCTGGAATTGTAGAAGGGCACTTCTGAAATCTGACTCTCCCTGGGTGAAGGTGAGTGGGTGGGGACTTGAGGTATGGTAGTTCGCCACAAACCCTTCTTAATCCAAGACTTGTTATAGCAGGTATAGAGAATATTCCAATTTCTAAGACATTTGAGAAAAAAAATTGTTTGAAAAGTGATAACTAGATAAGAATCTTCCACCAAATCTTTATTTGTTTACCTAAAGTATCCTAAAATGGCAAGGTTCATTGAATTTTGAACTTTTAATGGGTTTTACTTTTTTGACTTTGAAAAAATCTGTTTCTCTTTTTTGACTTTTATACTTCAGATCTTAAGTACAATAATTCTCTTCTTTTTAGAAAGTAGTTAGAATAAAATAAGTTTAGATATACTTTATAATAAGGTCTGTGTGTGACAGAGGTAAAACTAGGTCTAATCTTAGCATTTCTAGCCTCCTCAGGTGAACTGCGACCTTTTTACAGGCCAGGCGACTGCTACCTGGGCTTCATTCCCAATTTGAGTGTTAATGGCTTTGGCTGGAGAGTCCTGGGAAGGACTTATTGGGTGCTGTTAACTCCTGAAGGGGCTTAGCACTGAATTAGGTGGCTGTTCTAGCAGAACTGTTGGAATAAATCGAAGCAGTAGATAGTATTGATACCACAATGTTAAATGTTTTACTCTATTTACTTTTCAACATCCTTTCCAACCACACCCCTTCAAAGTAAAAGAAATTTAGAAGTTTGGTTTTCTGGTTTTCAGATAGATATTTTTTAGTTCTTTCATTTTACTTAATATCACCTTACATTTATTTTGGAGCTCTTATATATTTTTAAATAATTTCAATAATTACCTTCTTCTATATTCCAGCAGAAGGTAAAAGAAGATTGTAAATACCACATCCCAAGGATGTAAAACCATCTGGGCCTCTGGGATTGCTTTTCTCTAGGACTCCTCCTAGGAGATAACTAATTCTGTTGGTTCCAGGAAATCATTCTGTAACAGTTTGCCACTTGTATGTTTAGGATTTAGTATTTTAGCTACATAATTAAGGATTGTACAGTACTTTTCTTCATAAAATGGTTTTAAATTGATACAGTAAGAACTGTTAAGAAAACAGATTCTAGTTGTCCTGGTGTTTGGAGAATTAATTATATTTAATGCAGAAAAAAATCATTGGCAGAGATGAGTTTTAACCATAATTTAATAGTAGAGAGAAGATGGGATCTGATATTCAAGAGCATTAAACTCTTTTTATTAGTTTAGAATGGCTTAAACAGTTTATTGATGGGAGAGGTACAGATGGTTGTGGAAAAAAGCAGGATCATCTAACACTGTGGTCCCCAACCCCTGGGCCATGGACTGGTATTGGTCCATGGCCTATTAGGAACCAGGCCGCCCAGCAGGAGGTGAACGGTGGGCAAGCGAGTGAAGCTTCATATGTATTTACAGCGTTCCCCCTCACTTGCATCACCACCTGAGCTCTGCCTTTTCCCCCCAGCCCGATTTATGGAAAAATTGTCTTCCATGAAACTAGTCCCTGGTGCCAAAAAGGTTGGGGACTGCTGATCTAGCAGGTAGAGCACCCAGGTAATTTGCAAGGCCTTCAGAAGTTTGCCTTTCATAGATTGTAATTAGCATAATTTAAATGTAGCAAATGTAAACCATAAATTTAAGAATGAGATTGGGATGGTGGTGACAAGGCCAGCAAATAGGTTTACAGTAGCATCTGACTGAAAAACGAGATCACAGATGGATTTCGGCAGTTTCCTAACTTTTTTTTCATTATCACCCCCCTAAGGAGCCCTTTTATCATTTTTTCTCCTAATCACCCCCCCCAAAATGTTAATACCACAGATTATACTATATACTATATTAAGAATAAAGGCAATTAAGATTAAATATACTTATGTCCCCACATGGTATTCTATAATCAATTGAACATCAAAATGCCATTTATACATTTGCTGATTTAGGACCACAGCTGAAGAACATTCATAGTCATAAAGAATATCTGTACTTACGTTAAAGGGAGACCTTTTTGAAGAAAATAATATCTGAGGGATAAGTTTATTTGATCTGAAATATGCAAGGAAATTATATAAGATGCTGATTATGAAGGGACATTTGAAAATAGTAAAGAATCTGAGAATAAACAGAACTTTATCAGCTGTTGAATTTTTTGGATATCATTCTCTTTTGCTCATTTGTCTATCCTGTTCTTTTGGTAAGGAGTAAAGGAGTAAAAGTCTTGCAGAGGAGGAGCCTTATTTACCTGGGAGACTGCCCATTCCCAGTCCTCTCACTGCCTTTACAGTGGGCTCCTGTTTCCTTTGACTTAGCACAAGTCCTGACGATGGACTTGACCTCAATCAAATGTTTTTTCTTGGTATAAATGTATTGGCTTATTTGTTGGAGATGTAGGAATAATTGTAATCTGTAGGGACATAGCCTCTGCTCATTCAGAAAATAGCGAGTTGTTTGGGCTATAAATAGGGAAAATGGGTAAACATGGATTAATAGTAATCTCTTATAGAGAAAATATTTCTGAATCAACTCAGATGTTTATGTTTCTGATGAAATAACATTTAACACATAACCTTTTTTTTTTTTTTTTTTTTTTTGAGACACAGGGTCTCACTCTATTGCCCGGGCGACCGTGCCATGGCATCAGCCTAGTTCACAGCAACCTCAAACTCCTAGGCTCAAGCACTCCTTCTGCCTCAGCCTCCCGAGTAGCTGGAACTACAGGCATGTGCCACCATGCCCGGCTCATTTTTTCTATATATTTTTAGTTGGCCAATTAATTTCTTTCTATTTTTAGTAGAGATGGAGTCTCACTCTTGCTCAGGCTGGTTTCAAACTCCTGACCTTGAGGGATCCGCCTGCCTCGGCCTCCCAGAGTGCTAGGATTACAAGCGTGAGCCACCGCGCTCGGCCACATAACCTTTTTTCTTATCTCCTGTTTTGAAAGTGTGGGCTCACTTTGTCCTGTTTTCTGAAGGTTCCTGTGAGAGGAATAGAAAGAATTTGGGAAATAAGCAGGTGTTTTTTGCCTTTGTCTCCTGCAGGTCCCAGTAGAGATGGCACAATCAGCGAGGACACCATCCGAGCTTCTCTCATCTCAGCAGTCAGTGATAAACTGAGATGGCGGATGAAGGAGGAAATGGATCGTGCTCAAGCAGAGCTCAATGCCTTGAAACGAACAGAGGAAGACCTGAAGAAAGGTCACCAGAAACTAGAAGAGATGGTTACTCGTTTAGATCAAGAAGTAGTAAGTAACTATTGAAGACATTCAATTTTGGGATTGAATTGTAGCCATGGGAAGAAAGTGTTCTATGTATACTCTGGATATTGTGGGTATAGTAAGAGTTTAGAAAATTGAAGGTGTCTTTAGCCATTTGAATACAGATCTCCATAGCTTTGTTAAAAACGGAACCCATGTTTGGCATTTGGTCTTTGATCGGAAGGTGAATAATACTTAAAGCAATTTGCTTGCACCTTCACCCTAGGAAATGATGTTTCCTCTCAAAGTAGAATTGTTTGAATGCTTGATGTTGCCAGACATTTACCAGGAATTAAGAATTTTAGAGAATTCTAAGCCATGATAAAGGTCTGCGGATCAGCCAGGCTTGCTGGCTGATGCTTGTGATCTTAGAACTTTGGGAGGCCAGGGCTGGAGGATCACTTGAGGCCAGGAGTTCAAGACCACCCTGGGCAACATACCAAGATCCCATCTCTACCAAAAAAATATTTAAAATAGCTGGGAGTGGTGGCACAAACATGTAATCCCAGTTACTCAGAAGGCTGAGGCAGGAGGATCGCTTGAGCCAGGCTTTTGAAGTTGCTGCCATGAGCTATGATCATGCCACTACACTCCAGCTTTGGCAACAGGGTGAGACCTGGTCTCTTTCAAAAAAAAATCTGTAGACCCTTGATGCATACTTAGGAGATAGTTCTTTTTTATTGTTTCCAAATGTGGTGTAAGCCATTTTTAAAAGTATCTTCAGCAGGCCGGGCGCGGTGACTGACGCCTGTAATCCTAGCACTCTGGGAGGCCAAGGTGGGCGGATCTCTTGAGGTCAGTAGCTCAAAACCAGCCTCAGCAAGATTGAGACCCCGTCTCTACTAAAAAATAGAAAGAAATTAATTGGCCAACTAAAAATATATAGAAAAAATTAGCCGGGCATGGTGGCGTGTGCCTGTAGTCCAGCTACTAGGGAGGCTGAGGCAGTAGGATTGCTTGAGCCCAGGAGTTTGTGGTTGCTGTGAGCTAAGCTGACACCACAGTGCTCTAGCCCGGGCAACAAAGTAAGACCTTGCCTCAAAAAAAAAGTATCTTCAGCAAACCTTCTAACTTAATCATCCAGAGATAATTTGGTTGACTTGTGAGCTGTGTATAAACATATGCAAATTTAGCTCTTTAAGCTTTCTCATATTTATAGCAGACTGCTGTGCTTTGCTGGTCCCGGCATAACTGAAGCACTAGCTTCACTCTTCATTCCTGTGAAGGAGAATTTATTCCAATAAATAGGCATTTTAGTTCTTGGAAGTTTGAGGTCTTTGTGGAAAGTGATTTGTATGTAGACAGCCTTATAAAATTGTTCTAGTGTGTAAAGTGAAGTTCCCAGTAGCCAGCTCTTTTCACAAGTTCCAGGAAAGTGACACCAGTATGATTCAGAGCCTACAACCACTACCCGCAGTATCTTGTAACGAGAATGCAAGTGTTTGGGGCTCTGTGCATCGAATCCTCTGCATAAACTGGGGAAAATTTTTCCTTTGTAGCAGATGCCCACTTCTTAGGAAGAGAAAAACCTCTTTTATGATTTTCTGTGTAAGGAAACCTGTTGCAAAGTATTTTATCTAATGGCTTAGTCTGTAATCATTTGCCACGGATAAGTGACAAATGTCATTGAGAGTGCTCAGCCCAGGGTATTTCCACCATTGTCCTATTTTCACTCACATATTAGATCACACCTTTTCTTCTGTCTTTGACCAATGTGTTATTTGAAACATTCTCATCCATGACTTGTTTAAACATTGCTTTATTAGCCAGTCTTTTCCTGTGAAATTGAGTTGTAGATATCTGACAAGTGGATAATTATGTACAATTTGTATAAAGCCATCATGCTTGGACTGTTCTATTTTCAGGCTGAGGTTGATAAAAACATAGAACTTTTGAAAAAGAAGGATGAAGAACTCAGTTCTGCTCTGGAGAAAATGGAAAATCAGTCTGAAAACAATGATATTGATGAAGTTATCATTCCTACAGCCCCACTATACAAACAGATTTTAAATCTGTATGCAGAAGAAAATGCTATTGAAGACACTATCTTTTACCTAGGAGAAGCCTTAAGGCGAGGAGTAATAGACCTGGATGTCTTCCTGAAGGTATGTCTTCCTCATTCTGCTTTCCAGTATTTTTAAACTTATGTTATAGAGGCATTGACCTTGAAACCCACAAACCAAGGTTTCTCTGTAGTGTGGGTTAAGATTATCATCCCAGTAGAGAGCAAGTGAGAAGTATGGTTGAAGCATTGTCTTCCCACTTTTAGAGTGCTGAGGATTGGTCTGAGTAGCAGAAAAAAAGTGGCTAGTGGCTGCAGTTCCCCACCTGCCATCAAGATGAATTCCTCTCTTACAGTACTAAGCCTGGGTGAATCAGGAGGCACAATCAGATTCCCATTGGTTCTTTCAGGTCATACCACCTAAACTGAGATCATTGATTGTCCCAACATTTTTTATCTGTTAATTTTCTTAGAGTAGTATAATTTTAGACCAGTTTTCCCAGATCAAACAGCCCTTCAAGGTACTGGGCTGCCCTTTAGATCCCTCTTTTTTTTTTTTGAGACAGAGTCTCACTCTGTTGCCCTGGCTAGAGTGCCGTGGCGTCAGCCTCGCTCACAGCAACCTCAAACTCCTGGGCTCAGGCGATCCTTCTGCCTCAGCCTCCCGAGTAGCTGGGACTACAGGCATTTGCCACCATGCCCGGCTAATTTTTTTTTTTTCCTATATTTTAGTTGGCCAATTAATTTCTTTCTATTTTTTAGTAGAGATGGGGTCTCGCTCTTGCTCAGGCTGGTTTCGAACTCCTGAGCTCAAACGATCCGCCCACCTCGGCCTCCCAGAGTGCTAGGATTACAGGCGTGACCCACCGCGCCCGGCCAGAGAGCACTTCTGATATTGAAGACGGCTGCTGTGGGCACCTTCCCAGGACACAGATATTCTTCACCACCTGAATCGTCCTCTTGTGAGTGACCTCGTGTTGTCAGTACTGATTTTAGGTGTAGTGGCCAGAACTAAACATCAACCACAAACGTGGATTCTGATGGGAACAGAGACGAATGGTCTTGCCACCTTCCTTTTTCTTGACACTGTCCTTGATTAATGCAACCAAGTTAACGCCTTTTGACTTTGCACCCAGCTAAAATCCTTTCTCAGACGGACTCTGTCCCCTGTGCTGTACTCCAACCAGGAGATGTT